>JAANSO010000927.1:0-21466 GCA_036507315.1 Lepidocyrtus fimetarius | reverse complement strand
CACAAAAAATTATTTTTGGCGTGTAGATAACTTTTTAAGCCCTGCTTTTTAAGGGAATACTGTAGAATGGAAAAAAATAACGCGGGAATAGTGGGTGGAGTTTATGGAAGTGAAAGTTAAGGATACCGTGTATAAATATATCCAAAAGCTGATTGCAAAAGCATGCAGATCCCTTTCCCTCCTGCTGAAAAGCTTATCATTCTTCCCTAAAGCTTGAATAAGTTCGTACTAAAGCATGTTATGTAATGCAGATAAGGTTTCCCTGCATTCCTATTTGCAAAAAATGTCTAGTAAAAATAATGTCACTCTATGACAAGCTCATCACAATTCTTCATTGCGTGTTTGTTTTAATAAGATCATTGTTTATGGATAGGATACGCTAGGATATTTTTAATGAAAGCTTCACCAGGATGATTTGCTCATTTACTAGACATTAAATTAAAGTGAACAAATGCAATTTGTTGAGTGATGTTGACGAGGAACGAGGTCTGAGCTAATTCTATGTAAGTTGATGCAATGCTGCTCTAAGCCGGGCTTTTTACTTTAAAAGAAAAAAGTTCATCCATCCATTGTTTTTAAAAGTTACTAAAAGTAACGTTTTATTGCAAAATCTGTAGCTTGGCGAAAAAAAATTTGGAAGAAGCAAAATAATCTTTTGAAGCGTCTAAGCCGGTTGGAAATCGCTCTGACGAGAGCTCGAGCAAGATCTAACGCAAAGACAATCGCAAAATGCACAAAAAATCCTTTCAAAATCCAGGCTTCCTGTCCAGTCCTTCCTACTCATTAATTAATTTCATCTTCATCTCTTGACATTTCTATTGCGTAAGACATTGACTTTACCAAGATGTTTTGTTACGTAATCTTACTAAATATAATCATCATGCATCACTCATAATGTAACCTATTGTTTCAAATCGTCCTGGTCCTATGGAAAAGGGCTATCTCCCAAGGTGGTCACTCTGGAAAGGGGCCTTCTCCAAAACTGGTCACTATGGAATGGGGCCATCTCCATTAATGGTCAATATGGAAAAGGGCTATCTGACATGGCCACTTTGCACAAAAAAGGGGCTATCTCCAACTTCCCGTCTTAACACGGATGTTAATGTAGAACAACTTAGAGAAGCGTTGCAGATAGCCCCAGTTTTGTCAAAAACGTGACCATGTCAGAGAGCCCTTTTCCATACTGACCACTAATGCAGATGGCCCCATTTCAGATTGACCAGCTTTGGAGAAGGCCCCTTTCCATATTGACCACTTGGGGAGATAGCCCCTTTCCATAGGACCAGGACGAAATACTACCTGAAACAAATATCTTTACGCTGCCAATTATACTAAAATGTAAGAGACTTCCGGGGCAATGTGAGATTTTTTGAAATTTCAGTCCATTTTAGGGTAGCTTTCTCCTTGTAACTTTTATAATTGTCTAGATCTATTGAAAACAAAGCGAATGAGAAAATGCGACACGTATTTGTTCAATGAAAGATCGTTCTATGAGATTATGAATGAGTTTGGGTCGGTGGGGAAAATATTTTGTTCGGAGCAGGAGCAGCCAGGCTAAAAATTTCAAAGACAGTAAAACAAAGGACATCTCCTATCCCTCCATTCCTTTCGTTGTCACATTTCTTGAATGTTCATTAGAAATACTGTTAAGTTATGCAACTGCAGTACTTCACTCACGCTTCCATAAGAAATACATGGTATTTCTCCTAATTTAATATTTTTGTTAAGATGTGCGCGCATTTGAGATGCTTTTTTTTAATGCAAAAATATTGCAAGTACAGTCAAGCAAAAAAGTCGTTGCTTTTCTCTAAGGGAAGAGGTTTCTTCACAAAAGCCAAAAAAGCAACTTTCTGCTGGTTAAGATTAAATGCACAAGTCTAGACTTTCCAGTTTGATATTCCTACGCATTATGTAGTGCGCTTGCCTTCATCTCATTCCTGTTGCGCAAGGCACTGGCTCTAAGATGTATTAATTAACAGAATCATCACTCAATTATAAGAAAGATACAGCAGAAAATGCATGCTGAACTAATTTCTGCATATCGGGAAAGGCTGCTATGTTTTAAAATTATTCGTATATTCTAAAACGCTTATCCCAACTGCAATGATAAATGTACTGTACTTGACACAATTTTTAACACAGTTTAGTTCAAAGACGAAATACTCCAGCATTGTGAGCTCTTTTCAATTTTTTAGCTCTGCCATTTTAAATTGTATTAAAAGAGAAAAATAAATACGTGATAATTTTGCATTGTTAAAAATTGAATATTTCCACAGTTAAAATGACAGTTAAAATAACGGTGGAGAAGGAGAGTTTGGAGAAGAAGTTAGGACAGCTTTCAAACCGTGAAAAAATATTTTGGATTATCACCGGTTACCTGGGAACGCTTGTGGCGATTTTTCTGGGGCTTTTCCTAATCTACAACGGCATGTCAACCGCAATAGAGTCCTTCGAGGTGAATCCTCACCCTAACAGATTAAAGGTAAATTTTTAATACTTAACCAACTCATCTCTACAATTTAAATTTTAAAAAGCTGTTCTTTGGAAGAAATTTTAATGACACTTTCCATTACAGGAAGAACAACCCGTGGCACCAATTGTTCCACTTGTAACAACAGCAACCCCCAAGTTAAACTCAAGTGAGCACACTGATAACAGGCAGATAACACTGACTTACATACTTGATTGGGGAGGTGTAAGGAACGTCACGCTTCCATCAAAGTCATTAGTTTCAAATTTAATGGACCATATCCGAGCAGACCCCAAACAATATCTTGAAGATATTTTCTTGATTTGGGTACGGAATCCGTTCACGTATCCGCCCGGGGTGGTTGAACGCTGTAAAGGTAGAATTTCCATTCCACCTTTACATGTGAAATTCTATAATCATAAGGGAAATTATTTGAAATCATGAGCATAATCATAGGTTCTAACCCGTAGTGATTTTCGTGATTCTCCTATAGAATCACCATTGGAATCATTCCATCGCTTTCAGTGGAAATCACTCATGCTCTTTCCTTATAACCACATATGATTTTATAAGGAAATCAACCGCATATATTTGTAAGGTGATTTTTTAGCAATGCATGAATGAAAGGAGATTAACCTCCAAATCCACGACTGACTTTCATATGCATTTTTATCACTAATTATTTAAATGAAAAGTGATAAGAAATGCGCATGCCTCCTCACTACCAGTACGCGTGTACTGCAACCACCAATCTTTTACAAAAATGCAAATAATCAATTAAGTGGGATTTTAGGAATGCAGAGATGAACTTAATAGGGTGATGCCCTACATTCATTAGGAATTATCTTTCACCGGTCACTGGCATTAAGGTTTTAAGTCACGTACGCCACTCGCATTAACTTTTCTTGTAATTTAATACCTTTTTCAATGCGAATGCATGGCATTATATTTCTCATGCATAACCACACATTGATTAACAATAGGAACGCACGGGGAGAAATATAATAAATATTCTACAAATATATTTGAGGTGGCAATGGAGAAAGAGGATATATCATTGGGAAACAGGGAAAATTAGTTAGTTTTGGTTTTGTTCTGTCAGAGTGAAGTACTCTTGTCTAGGTAGAGCGGACTGCTCCCAGATTTTAGGTTAAGTTAATTTTAGTAAAGTTATCTCCAAGTTAGGTAGGAATTAGTTTTAGGAAACTTTGGTAAGTTCAATTCCAAAATTACTTTTATTTCCCAATTGTTTTACATTCAAGAAAAGCTTTCAGTTTTAGTGAAGTGATATATTTCTCTCCATTATTTTTACAGAAGCGTTGATGTTGCGTCCGCTCAGTTAGAAAAAAAGCTTTAATCTCAAGTTAGTGCAGTTTTCAATTTATTTTGGTAAGAACCGTTCAGAGTTTTATATATTTTTTGTGATTAAAAGCTATTGAATAAGATTCAATATTTCATGTTTAAAATTCCATACTTTTACTTGTGTAGGAACCATTAACTGGGAGACCTAGTAATTACGCTCCAGGGTTAGGAAAACAGATAAAATTGCAGTAGTGGTGGTAAGCCTACATTCTTAAATTAATATTAAATAGGTGAAAGGTTGACAAAAAGGCAATTGCGCAAAAATGAAGAATTTTGTTTCGTTTTGTTCATTTTTAGTTCCGGTTCCTTATACTTAACATTCCTGGTAATATCTAAAATTCTGTTTTATTCCCGTACAAGTCGAGTAGTCATTGTGGTAGAAGAATTCCATCCTTTCTCAAAACCCGAAGATTTCTCTACGGATACTGTGGAATTTTCTTGTAATAGAAATTGTACGAGAAAATAAATAAAAATAATCCTTATAGAATTGTTAGAGGAAAAGGGGACGCTTGTCTTAGACTTGCTATCCTGATTCTCCGGTAGTTCAATCCTTCCCACCGTAGCTGCTTTAAGTAGCCGACTGGGAAGGAAATATAAAGGTTAAAATTGTAATTAAATGTGGCCTGCATCTATGTAGAAAGTCTGATCAGCGTATCTTGGCCAAATAAGCAGGGGTAATTTAAAATAGAACAATACCTACGATCCAAGAATAAATTAAATACAATCATAAAGATTGTTTTCAATGTTAAAATTTAAACGTAGATTTTTGAAATAAATTCTTTCATTTTTCATTTTAAAGTCAGTAAATATTTTGTACCAATTGCTATATTTTCTTCCTCTAACAAAAAATGCTTCCAAAGTAGTGAAACGAATTTACTCTTCATTATTTTTCATGCAAAAAGTCTGAAATCATTGAGCAACATTCATTAAAAAAGTCACATTAACTGATTCTATCAAAATATTGCAGTAATCACTCGGTGATCCCATTAACTAANATGCAAAAAGTCTGAAATCATTGAGCAACATTCATTAAAAAAGTCACATTAACTGATTCTATCAAAATATTGCAGTAATCACTCGGTGATCCCATTAACTAACCAATTTCAATCCTTTCAATAACGATAATCACTGACATAAAATCAATCAGTAACTCGATAAATTTAACCTTGATCGAAAATTTTTTATAATTTAATGTAAGCGGATCTTACAACAGAGCCCAAGACAAAAGATCCCCTACAACGCCTTGATCCATCCAAACCTCTAGATTTTTACGACTTTCAAAGCACGGACAAAATTCACGTATTTGGCATCTTGCCAAGAGAAAAAGGTGGGATGGTGAAGTGATTGGAATAGGCGGCGGTGGTGGGGTTGAGAGATTAAAAATAAATGCAGTTCATATTCTCAGTTTTCATCATTTCAATTAAAGTTTTTTAAAGAACCTTAAACTACAAAGGTAATAATAGTAATTTTTCTTTTTTAAATTTTGTCTTTCTCTGTATTGATTAATGATTAGATTGTCTTAAGTTCATTTCATTTTAGTGAAAACAATGTAGTGAATCGTGCCATTTTGGTTTAAACGTTATAATGTCAATTGCAAATTTATCAATAAACACATTAACAAACCTTTAATAATTAATAATTATTATTTGTAATCATTTGAATAGTCCTTTACAATTAAAATTGTATAAAAATGAAAGATGTAAAATAAATTGAACTTAAATATTGTGCGAACAATTAAAATGTTTAAAAACAAGGCTCATTTTGTTGAAATATCACTTAATTTCATGCAAAAAATACACACCATTAGTCTGAAATGTTATAACCGAAATATTTAACAAGTGTTTGTTGCTGTTGCTGTACATAATTACCGCTTGTTATCTGTTACTGAGCAACTATTCCCAGTATTTTGTAAATTTAGCATCTGCACTACTGCTGCTAACGATGCCGCCGCCGCCGCCTCTGTTTCAGTAATTGTTGGACAAACTGCAGTCCTAACTGTACGATTAAACAGCAAAGGTGGTCTCATTGCTCCGGTTGCAGAGTTTCCAGGAGCTTGGAAGTGACCACTTCCGTTATAAACTGGAATGGTTCTATTCCGAGTTTGGGGAGCTGAGAAAGCCGGACACTGTGGCTGTTGTAAGAGAAACATTTTAAGACAATTAAACATTTAATTATATAACACAAGGTAAAGGCAAAGAATTGCTAACAATTCTTTGTCTTTCACCTCGTGTTATACATTTCAATATTCTTGGCAGTATTATCTGCTTGATTTGATATATTAACTTGTTGAGGGCAAAATACATTTAAAAAAAGTTTATTCGCTATATCGATAGACATCTTTAAAATAATCATATTTGCAACTTAAATTATTCATTTTTCAAAAATGAGCATTATATGGTTATTTTAAGAATTTGGATTGATGTTACAAAATCCCCTGCATCGTTCTTGTTTGTCCGAATGATTTAAAAGGCAAATATGATTCGTTTAAAGAGTTCTATCGATTTAGCGAATAAAAATTTTTCAATATATTTTGCCCTTAACAAGTTAATATAGCAAATTAACTAACTAATGAGGTAATAAGTGAGTTAGACAAAAAATGAGTACCGCCATTAAATTCAGGAAAGGATTCCCTGTGCTAGTCTTGCTATCTGTCTGTTCGTCCGTCCAATAATGCAGATCAACTTGCAATAAACTACATTTAATTTTCTTATCTCATCAAAAGCTAGCTCAACATACTCTGGTTTTACATACGAAGATTTATTTAATGAGGTTTTAACTGAATACAGAATTGATTGGAAATAGTTTATAGTACGCATATATTCAAAAGACACAGTTTGCTTATCTGATAATTAATATTGCAGAGCAAGATAAATCATCATTTTGCAAACACCTGACCAGTTTTATTTAATCAAACACAATTTTTTCACTCTGACTTTTATTTTTTCATGATGCGAAGTTTCTTGGGAACTTCACCCAGAACCTACAATTAAAATGATCTTATTCCACATCTTAATTCTCTAAAATCTTATTCTCTATAATCTAACGACTTTTCTCTTGTTTGTATTTCTCTTATTCGTATTCTCATCTACTGTATTATCTTACAACGGTTCTCATATATCTGGGGCTCCCGTTGTAGTAATGACCCATTTTGGTGTCCAAATGTAGCTTGAATTAGTTCAGAGTTAGCCAAAGTCTTTTGTAAATGCAAAATGGTATTATCAATGGAAGACAAAATATTAGAAAAATCAGGAAGAGGGGAAAAAGTTATAAAAGGGGGAGTTGCGTCGAGCGATTTACGTGGGAAGTTCACAATCCCACGTTTCTTCCGAGGTATGGAAGCTTGATTGATGTGCCCAGAACTGACTGAAGCATCGGGACTGGATCTTAACGAAGTTGGTTCTAAAGAAAAACATATTTAGTTGTTAATTTACTTTTTAAAACAATTTTCAGAAGAATCAATACCATCAATTAAGCGAAGAAATACATCCATGATATCAGATGATCTGTCACTTTCCAATCTTGGACTATTCTCACGATGACTTCTTTCACTGTCGGCCTTGCTTTCTAATGCGTGGTTTATTGATTTACTAAAATTTGCATAATTTCCATCTAAAGCCAAAATACAAAAGGTTAAAATCAGTGCGACAAAAACTGAATAATAATTCAAAACTTACGAAATTCTTTAACTGCGTTCTCCAAAATAACTTGACGATTTTTAAGCAAAAGATTAGCTCAAGGTGATGAACGTTATAATAAGAAAGAAAAGAATACAAGGTGTTTTTACTGGCTATCAATCAAAAAAAGTATGGGACAGGCTTTATTGTTTCTATCGACAAACCATCGTAACCATTGCAATTTTACGTTTGCGGATCCGAATAAAAATGCATTTCACTGAAAGTCTGTCCCAAACTTTTTCCCGTCGATAGCCAGTGACTTCACCTGGTGTTCTTTGCTTAATTCGATTGTTTCTATCACATTCATCACCTTGGATAAGCTTCTTTCCAATGATTTACTTTGTTTTCAAGAGCTTCAATTTTTCTCGAACATTCTTTAGAGCAAGTTATTTCCGGTTTGCTTCCATTTGGGTTACCAGTTCCGTTGTCTTCTTCTTTGTCGGCTTTATCTAGAGTTTCATTCTCCAACTCACTTTCTCCTCTTTCTTCTTCCAAATTGTCCTCGTCCTCATGAATAGTCTCCTCTTCCTCCACTTTGGCTTCAACGTTTTCATCGTGAGAGTCATTTTCCTCGACAAGTTCCTCCTCTGCAAGAGCCCAGTCATTCTCACCATCATTTTCTTCAACATTCTCCGCCATTTTATTATTTCCATCCTCAACTACTTCTCCATTTTCCACATCCTCCTCATCACCGTCTGCAATTTCTATTTCTAGTGAATTATTCTCGACTATTTACGTCCATGTACCTTGCTAATCCAACCATATCTTATTTTACAGCGCTTTCCCCAAGATTGGAAAGTTCCTGGTCTTGCTATTTCCTTTAAAAAATTTCCAGCATTAATTAAATGTCTAAAGTCACCTACACATTAAAAGTACTTAATTCTTTAGTCTACAAGTGTCAAAGATTCAAAATCTGAAATAATTATTTACCTCTCCTAACCCCAGTTTCTCATTAGGTCCTGTGAAGCTCATTTTAATTATGTTACAATGTAAACCAAAAATATTTTATTGTTTAAATAAATGTTTTGAAATGTTTCTAAAATTCACTATGATTGTAAAAGTTTCACAAGAGCACATTCGCAGTTTGCATCAGTAAATTATAAATTGCACTTTCGGAAAGAAAAAGAATGAAGGATATGAGCCAGTGGGAAATCAATCTTGCAACAGCTCGAGCGAGTTAAAACACAGAAAACTCCATTCAAATCAAATGCATGCAATCCCTTGCAGATTTTAATTCCGGGTAAAATAAATCCAAGGCCAGGCTTTCCCCTCCAGTTTGCTACCCCTACGCTAAAAAAGTACTGTTTGCCAACTGTCATTTTTGTTGCGAAAGGCATCTCTACATAGCTGTTCAATGATGTAATCTGTTATCCATTACTTAATACACAAAATACATCACATCAGAAGCGGAAAGTGAAATTTTTAACTGTGCTTAATATCAATATCATCAGCCTTCATTCCAGTTTTTCAAATGCAAGCTTAAAGCAAAGTGAAATGCATTAACCTTCGTAATAAAACGCCTAGGAACTATTGGGGTAATATAAAAATATTTAGTTTTAAAGATGAAAAACTATTGTAGAAAACAATTGATTTTTTAAATCATTAAATATCAATTCCATATCGCTTGGAAGTGACTTTCTTAACTTTCTATTTTATCTTCATGCTCGGCTTTTTCCCAAAATATTGCAACAATACAAGAGTGTCATAAAGCAGAATTGCAAAAATGTAAAATAATCTGTTTTTAGGCATCTAAGGAAAAGATTCACGACAAAGCCAAAAGAGCCAATTACTGCTGGTGGAACCAAGTGTTGTTCTATTGAGGCATTATGAGATAATTTTTAACTTTCTTACTTTTTTAATTGCAAAATACGGGATTAATTTGCAAATTTCATTACTTTCAGATGTAATCGAAAAAGGGGTTTCCTATTTTTCATACGAATTTAATTAATCGATTTTAATCTGGGTAGAAAAATCATTTTTATTATGTGTTTGTCATACTCCACTTCAGATAAGCATAGTACAATAATAATCCTTCAAAAAGTGTCACAAAATTGTTATCAGCACCTATAAAAATTACAAATGGTGAAATAAAATTAGTCAGAAGTAGATTATGTCATCGCTAAAGTTTACACTACGGGTTTTCCGACAGGAGGTTAAATTTTTGCTGCAGTTCCTCTAATAAAGTAATAATTGAATAAATTAAGATTAAATCCGGTTTATTTACTCGTTTTAAACAATTAAAATAGTGCACATTCTTGAGATTTTACGTTACCTGCCATCGCCCTCATAAGGCTTATCTCTAAAACCCGTATTAACTCCCCCAATGTTGCATCCTTTCCTTTGTTTGCCACCCAGAATTCTAATAACTGCCGGACTAGAGCCGCAAGGTGAAGACTGTTTCGATTCAAGTCGTGCTTAATGCATGTGACTTGATAACGAGTTAGCTCCAGCTCAAAAGAAACGTCATTCCATCTCTCGTAAAGGTAATGGCAGTAATTGGATGCGCTCAATATTTCTGTAATTCTTTCAATTGGACACTCTACGAGAAAAAATACACCGAATTAAATATCCATCTAGTTTATTACGTAAATTAAAAACTTTTTATTTGTTTTACCTGCTGTCCCAACAACTAGATTATCTGCCATCCTGTCTATATTTTACTTTCAGATTTAATTTAATAAAAAATTACTTCCGAATATTTCCCTCATTAAAAACGCTTACCCAATAAGCAGTAATATACTACACGAGCTGCCGTTCATGAATGAATGGAATGCTCATAATTTAACTTATCTAGAGCTTGAGCTTATCAGTACGAAAATTTTTATCTGCGATGAATTCTTGTTAAAGTATGAGTTGTGCATAATTTTACACATTTGCATTTAAATAAAACAATGTGACAGTTGACAACAAGTATTATTTGTCTGGTAACATTTCCCTCTAAAGCATCATTGTGAGCAAATGATTCATAAAACAAAATTTCTGACGACATTTTACGAGCTTTTAAACATCCAGTTACATTTCATATTTGATCTATTTTTACAATTTATTAAAAACATGATCATTGTTTAACAATTAATAGAGAAAATATTTATTCAAATTTAATTATCCCAACAGTCCCTAAAGAGGAAACGTATTTTTTAAAAATATTTACTGTCTTAAAAATAACTCCCATTTAGTTTTGTTCTAGTTAGTATTAGAAGTAGGCCAGCCAGCATTGAATCACCTTTGATTAAAGGGTACAGTCAAACAGTCCTTAACTTTGCATTTGCACAAATTGGCACTGACCCATTTCTTGAATGTCCGAAAGAAACACTGTTATTTTATGTAACTACACTACACTCCCCACGCTTCATTACACAATGTGGTATTTCTTCTAATTTATTTCTGTCGATATGTGCGCGCATTTGAGCTGTTTTGTTTCAAGCAAAAAAGTCATTGCTTTTCTGTAGGGGAAGAGGTTTCTTCACCAAAGCCAAAAAAAACAACTTTCTGCTGGTTAAGATTAAATGCAAAAGTCCAAGCTTTCCAGTTTGATACTCCTACGCATTAACAGTGCTTGCCTTCATCTTATTTCTGTTGCGCAAGGCACTTTTTTTAAGATGTTCTATTAATTAACGGAATCATCACCAAACTATAAGAAAGATACATACATACGACTACAGATACAGCAAAAACGCATGCAGAACTGATTTCTGTATATCCGGAAAGGCTGCTATGTTTTAAAATTATTCGTATATTCTGCAACGCTTATCCTAACTGCAATGATAAATGTACTGTACTTAACACAATTTTTAACACAGTTTTAGTTCAAAGACGAATTATTCCAGCTTGTACTGTGAGTTTTTCAATTTTCTAATTCTGCCATTTTACCTAATATTAAAAAAAGAGAAAAATAGACTCGTGATAATTTTGCAGTTAAAAACTGAATAATTCCACAGTTAAAATGACAGTTAAAGTAATGATTGAGAAGGAGAGTTTGGAGAAGAAATTAGGACAGATTTCAAACCGTGAAAAAATATTTTGGATTATCACCGGTTACCTAGGAACGCTTGTGGCGATTTTTCTGGGGCTTTTCCTAATCTACAACGGCTTGTCAACCACAGTAGAGTCCATCGAGGTGGATCCTCACCCTATCCAATTAAAGGTAAATTTTTAATACTTAACCAATTCATCTCTACAAATTATTTAAATGTTGCTCTTTGGAGTAAACCTAATGTCTCTTTTCATTACAGGAAGAACAACCCGTTACTTCCGTTCCACAGGAAACATTCCCCAAGGGGAACGAGAGTGAGTGGATAACACTCACATATATGTATGATTGGGGCGATGTTAAGAATGTCACGTTGCCATCAAAGTCATTGGTGTCCGATTTAATCGAACACATCAAAAAAGATCCAAAACAGCTGAATAAAGATTTTTTCTTGTTGTTAGTGCGAAATTGGTTCAATCCGTCCGGGAAGGGGGAGGTATTTCGCATTAATCCAAACAAACCTCTTGATTATTACTCGATTCAAAAAACGGACTGCATCGCCATAATCAGCATCTTGCCAAGTGAAGAGAAAAAAGCTGGGGTAGTGGAGTGATTGGAATGGGCGGCGGTGGTAGGGTTGAAGATTAGAGAATGCAGTTCATATTCTTAAATTTTCATCGTTTCAATCAATTGTTAAAACTTTAAACTTCAGAGGTAATTAATTAGTAGTAATTAATTTTTCTTTTATATGTTGTTAAACTTAGTATTTCCCTGTATGGATTTATGATAAGATTCTTTTAAATTCATTTCATTTTGGTGAAAACAATGTTGTAAATAGTGCCTTTATGGTTAAAACGTTATAACGTTAAATGCAAAAATAATCCTTTACAACCAAAATTGCATAAAAGTGAAAAATATAAAGCAAAAACTAAAATGAAATGCAAACTAGTAAAAGGTTTAAAAACAAAGTTCATTTGTTAAACTCTCATTTAATTTCGTGCAAAAATCTACAACAATTAGTCTGCCTACAATGTAACACTTGAAAACTAGATTAGCAAGTCTCTGTTGCTGCACTTGATTCCCCGCAATTGTTTTCTGTTCCTGAGCAACTATTTTGTGAGCTTGGGTCCTGCACTACTGCTGTTAATGCTGCCACTGCTTGTGTTTTGGTAATAATTGGACAAAGTGCAGCCCGAATTGGAGGATTCGGTAGCAATGGTGCAACTGCTGATGTTGTAGAGGTCATCGGAGCTTTGAACTGGAATGGCCCTGTTTTGAGACATTGAATCAAAAGAAGCAGGATATTGCTGTTGTTGTAAGATCGAGGTCTCATTTTGTCCAGATGAATCTTGAATTGGAGTACAAATCGCAAACTCCCTCCGTAATTGCAAAATAGATTTTATTATATTGTACATAGAAGACAGCATATCCTTAATAACTGGGCGAATGGGAGGAGGATAATTTAGAACAAGATTTTTTGCCAAAGTTGTGATCGAATTTGCTGGTTTATGGAAGCGCAATTCCTCAACTTTTCGCTTAGTTGCAGGAGACAATGCGAGCACAGTGGATGACGAAGATGACAAAGCTGGAGATGAAGCTAAGCCTGGTGGGGATGATCTTCGAACAGGTGGTGAAAATGGGTGAGGTTGTGAGGAGGGCCCAGGCTGTGGGGAGTTTACTGAATTGTAAACATTCACAATCTTCCGTTTCCTTATGGAAGTTGTATTGTCTGGATTGCTACTATGCATGGAAGTCACCGAAGGAGTGGGAGTGGATCTCTCTGAAGTAGTTCAAAAAAATTAAAAATCATAACCAAAAGATTGACTTGCAAAAAATGTTCATACCATTCATTGAGCGAAGGAAGACATCTGCAATGTCAGAAGATCCGTCACTTTCTATTCCAGGAGTATTCTGATGGTCATCTTTTTCGCCTTCCCCGTCTAAAACGTGCTCTGTTGATTTCCTGAATTTGGCATAGTTTCCGTTTAAAACCCAAATAAAAAGGTAATATTGCCCATAAAAATGTTTTAACTTCGGCTTACGAAATTCCTTAACGGCGTTTTTCAAAATAACTTGACGACTTTGAAATGAAAAGTACGCTTCTTTCCAATGCTTTGCTTCGTTTTTAAAAGCTTCAACTTTTTGCAAACAAGAGGCTTTAGAACAACTTTCATTCACCTCCAAAATGCTCTCATCTTTGTCCTTCTCTTCTTCCACTTCAACATTATCATCGTCGCAATAACCCATAACCACTTGCATCTCAGCAAAAACCCCGTCCTCCTCACTATCATTGCCTCCATTCTCCTCTTCCACATCATCCCTTTCAATATTTTCGTCTTCAATCACTTCATCTCCGCTGTTATCCTCATCCTCATAACCGTCTTGAATTTCCGTCTCATCATCAGTGAATTCTTCTGGAGTATTTTCGTCCATGTACCTTGCTAATCTGACCATATCTTTTTTACAACGCTTTCCCCAAGATTGGAAAGTTCCCGGTTTTGCTATTTCCTTTAAATAAAAATTTTAAGCTTTAAATGTTTAAAGTCAACTACAGATTTAAAAGTACTTAATTTTTAAGTCTGCAAGTAGCATCTACGATAATATGCTCAATATCTGAAATAATTATTTACCTAAGCCTGCGTAATAAAACGCTTAGAAACTATTGGGGTAATATAAGAATATTTAGTTTTAAAGATGAAAAACTGTTGCAGAAAACAATTGATTTTTTCAATCATTAAATATCACTTCCATATCTGTTGGTCTTTTCTTAACGATTGTACTATTTCCATGCTCGGTTTATTCTTAAAATTATTGCATCAATGCAACAGTCATAAAGCAGAAAGGCAAAAATGTAAAATATCTGTTTTTAATTATTTAATTAAAATTAATTAATCAGTTATTTTATAAAATTATTATCAGCACTTATAAAAATTACAAATAGTGAAATAAAATTAGTCAGAAGTAGATTATGTCATCGCTAAAGTTTACACTACGGGTTTTCTGGCAAGAGGTTAAATTTTTGCATCAGTTCTTCTAAAAAAGGAATAATTGAACAAATAATAAATAATTTCCGGTTTATTTACTCGTTTTAAACAACTAAAATAGTGCACATTCTTGAGATTTTACGTTACCTGCCATCGCCCTCAGAAGGCTTCTCTCAAAAACCCGTATTAGTTCACCCAATGTTGCATCCTTTCCTTTATTTGCCACCCAGAATTCTAATAACTGCCGGACTAGAGCCGCTAAGTCAAGACTGTTTTGATTTAAGTCATGCTCAATGCATGTGACTTGATAACGGGATAGCTCCAGTTCCACAGATATTTCATTCCATTTGTTGTATAATAAATGGAAGCAATTGGATGCGCTCACTATTTCCGTGATTCTTTCAATTGGACAATCTCCGAGAAAAAAAGATTTATTAAATAAGCATTTACTTTATTACTTGAGTTACTTTTTATTTGTATTACCTGCCGTCCCAATAACTAAATTATCTACCATCTGAACTAATGTTTAATTTTTTAAATATCCGTTTCGATTTGAATTCTCAAAAGAATAAAAGGCCACAAGCCAGCGTAGACACTAGCTTGAAAAGTTTGCAACATTTTGCAAGTATTTTAAAGTTCTGAAGACTATTTTAATAAAACCTATCCTGAAAGCTGCGAGATTGTTAAGGCTAAAAATTTTGATTTTTGCAATTTTATTTTGCAAATTTGCAAAAAAATATTGGCATATTGTTTATCTATATTATTTTATTAAATGGCCATCTCATGATGACGTTCTAAACCTATTTCATCACTAAATTAGCACATGTTATTATGATCATGCGATTTAAGTACGTAGTTCATGTTCATCTTCTTGACCTTTTTAACCTTTAACTTGATAACACAAAATTAGAAGAATTTTACATTAATAAAGAATGCGTTCAATGGCAAATGCATTTTATAACATAACAATATATGTAATCGCTATTGGGCTTCTGCTCATGCTAAGCCTTTATCAATTGCATAAGAAGCTTCATTGAAACCTTCCAAAAGAAAAAGCCAAGCTAACACCGTCCACTCTCTGCTTTATCATATTCACATGGAAAGAAACTGCAATGCAAAAAAGTGCTCAGTATTTTTTCCGTTGACTTTGCTGCGCTTTGCTATGACTGTACTTTGTCTACATTAAATCCTCTCCACGTTCTCTCTAGTCATTTTCCTTTGCGAACAAAAAAACACGTATATTTTCTGCACTTGTTTTGCAGCAGCAGCCTGAAAGGAAGCTATTTCGTACTAAAGGAGAACAAAACAGAGAGCTTTTGTAACCTTGAACACAATATTTTAATACCGATGAAATACAATATTTTTGCTATGTTACAAACAAATCAGACTTTTCGATCATCTGGAATTTCATTATTACCTATACTTAAAATATTTTAAGTTTATAAGAAGCTCTTTTGGACAAACTTGTGAAAATATAAATTATTTGAATAAAAATGGGTGATGCACAAGCCTTTGGTTATGTTGGATCTATTCCGGAGCACTTAACTTGCCCAATTTGTTTCGAAGTTCCAAAATGTGAAGTTTATCAGTGTGTTGATGGCCACGTAATGTGTAACTTTTGCTTTAGAAAACTTTCGGTTTGCAGCAGTTGTAGGAAAGATCTGGATAAAACACAGCCAATTAGAAACAGACATTTTGAACAGCAACTGGATGAATTCAATGTCCACTGCAGCTTTAAATGCAACGGTTGTAAGAAAATTGTTAAGAAAGGGCTCTTGGCAAGTCACCAAGCCAATTGTTGCTTTAATTTTGATAAGTAAGTAGTTAATATATTACTTCTAATCTACTTTATATGAATTTTCCGCAATAAAACTATTTACAATTTTCATTGTTTTAAATATAAGGTTTGGCAAATTTGTGAATCTTTGCAAATCGATTGGATTCTCCCAGTGCAATTTTAAGATGAACAATGGAAATACAAAAGAAGGTGTGAATCATTTAGTATCGCAGCACGGCTGTAAATTGTTAACTCTTGCAAAGGGCGAGCGGTTCGAGATGGAGCTTGCCAATTTCCAGAAATTGCAGAAGATGAATGACAATCAGAGTTGGACCCCTGTTATTGCCGATTGGAAAGATGAAAAATATTATCTTCTGAGTATCTCAATTTTGCTTTGCAAAACAAACCTTGGCTTCTTCTCTTTGTTTCTCCCTTACCCGGAGAAAGTCGTGGCTGACCGTAGCCTAAAAACATGTGCTAACTTTTTAATTGAGAACGGCAAATCACGGGCTGTTTTAAAACAAATGCCAGCTACACTGAAGAATTACGATTCCTTCTTGGATGACTTCAATTTCCCACTTTGTGTGGCAATCTCATCATCCGCCTTTCAATCATTTAATAAAAAAGGGAGTTTAATAGTTGCATGTAACGAAGGAGAATTTGAAACTGGAACCGGTTCCAGGAAAAATCAAAACGTTCTTTGCGCTCCAATGCGAGCACCTCTTAAATCCGTTGCTGAAAAAACGTCTCCCTTGAAAACGTCGAAACCTGCTGGAAAGAGAAGTTTATTCGATTCTATCACTGCAAAGTAAAATTTAATTGATTTTTACATGTCAAAATTTGAAAGCATCAGTTTTTAAAAATAAGCCTAATCCGTTTGTTTTTAAAAGGTGTCGCAAGAAAATAAAGGAATTCCTTTGCCTTTGGATTACTTTAGGCATATTTGCATCCGCTCTTGGCTCTGTCTGGCTCAGCTATAAAATTTTTACCCGTACAGGACCACATATTGGACATGAACTAGAAGAAAACTGGCACAAAATGAAACTTGTCAGCGAGAAAGATTTCAATGAATTCACTGCAAGAGTGGAAACTTACATGGGCCATAACAGGACTTTCAGTTTAACTTATTTAAAAGCCTTGTTTGACCAAGAACAACCCGGCGGAATCACCAATGATATTATGCGTAGTTTACGTAGAAATGCGATTTTTTTAACTGCAAAAAGCGGAACAATAGAAGCAAACATGTATTTAATTAAGAAAAAGTTTCATCATGAAATGTTCTTGGGTAGGAATTTACTTTTTTGGACTGTTATGGACAATGACAAAAGAATTGGTTTTGAGAAAACGAAATTGCTTGTGAATCATGGACTTTCCACCAAACTTGTGGACGACTACAAAAAGAACCTTCTTCATCACGCAGCTCACAGTGGATCTGATACGTTTGTCGAGTACTATCTTATAAACGGAGTGGAGCCAAATTGGAGGGATTTTGAAGGCCTAACTCCCCTTCATCACGTTTTTAATAATAAAAATCCTAAATTCTGGGCTAAATCAGCACAACTTCTTTTGGAATATGGGGCAGATCCACTTTTACGTGGTCACAATGGATTATCTGCTTTGCAAATGGCTGAAAATTCTGGCAATGAAGATGTGATAGATATTTTCCGAAAGTATGAGTGGATGACAACGGTTTCCAATCCGCGATACTTTCTAAGCGGATTTAAAACACCGAGAATGTGTAGCAATAGGATTCAGCCATGAAAAATGAAATCAGAAAATGAATTTTAAAGCCTTAATGTAATTACAATTATAATTAAAAATAATGTGATAAGAAGGTTTGTAAGTGTTTTCCAATTTATTCAAAATACTAGAAAATAAAAAATTGTATCGTAATGTCATAGACAAAGATATTATACCTGACTATCAAATAAAATATTTTAAACTTGAAAATATTGAAGACTATGAAACCTTTTTTTAAATAGGATCAGATAAAAATTTATTTATACAATGAAAAAACGAATAAAACATTTGCTTGACTTTGTGTCCTTTCGGAATAATCCTTTTAAAACAATCCTCTTCATCGAGAATTATAAAAGATTAGAAAAAAGCCTATTAAAAGCATCCGGAGAATGCATCGAATATAAACAAAGTGGAGGTAGATAAAACTCTGGACGCTGACTCAGTTGCGATGATTGCTTTGGAAGAAATTAAAATGAAAACGGAAGTACAAGCATTAATTGACAAGCAAGGAATTTAAAATGGGTTCCTTTGCTAAATTGGACATATGAAAATGATACTTGTCAAAAATAAATTATTGCACTGTGAATAAAGGAAAAATAAAAATCAGGCTGGAAACGATTACAATTTGATGTTAAGTAACATTCACAAACATGTATATTTTCTTTATGTCTATTCTTTGTTTACAAAATATTTAGATCCGTGCATATAATTACTCATATAAAACTCATACTGACTATAATTACTGATATTGATAAGCTTTAATTTAACACTGTAATTTTATCATTACAAAATGTTTACCAGTACATAAAGGGTTGCAGATGATGAAATAGAATTAATCAAGAGTAGATTATGTCATCGCCAAAGTTTGTACTATGGGGTTTTAGGAAGAAGATTAAATTTTGGCGTCAGTTCCTCTGAAAAAGTAGTAATTGAACAAATATATCAAAAAATTAATCATTTATGGTCTACGCATGGTAATACGCATTTAGTTTATTACGTAAATTAAAAACTTTTGTTTGTTTTGCCTGCTGTCCCGACAACTAAATTATCTGCCATCCTAAGGTAAAATTTTTAAATATGCTTTTCGATTTTAAATGTAAACAAAATAAACTTTGGAATATGTCTTGTCGGTATATCTCTAGCTTGCCAAACGAGCAGTGAAATACTACTCACCACGCGAACTCCCGTTGATAAATGAATGAAATGTTCATAATTAAACTTATCCAGAGTAGCTTATCAATCCGCAAAATTGAATCTGCGATGAGTTCTTGTTAAAGCATTATGAGTTGTTTATAATTTTACACACTTGCATTTAAATGAAACAAGGTGGCAGTTGACAACTAAATTGTGGATAAATGATTCATAAAACGAAATTTCTGAAGACATTTTATGAGCTCTTATAAAGCCAATATTTCATATTTGAGGTATTTCTACAATTTATTAAAAAACACCATCATTGTGTAACAATAAATGGATGAAATATTTATTCAAATTGAATTTAGATTTACCGTTTATTTAGTTAAGACATGGAGATAGTTTATGAGGAAAACTAAAAATCTTGCTTTCTTTTCTTTCAATATTACAATTACAACTTGCACTTGCAGAATTTTGCCTTCAGTCTTTATTATAACCTTGAACATTCACATGTTAATATCTTTCTTGCTTTGTCAGCTGCTTTGCTTACAATCTTTTTTATTTTTTCATGAAGGTTAGGAAACTAAAAATTCTTCTGCAATTACATAAAGTTGCCCGTTTGCTTCAACAAGTAAAAAATACTGACCGTCAGCATCACTCTAATTCTTTTAAAAGGCAAAAAATAAGTTTTTATTAAATTGAGCTCAGTGAAAATTTAATGCAAGTTTCGATTGGCGTTGATGGTATGTCCGTCAGTGTCAATGAATTATTGAAGGTGTTTAGCAACAATACTAGTTTTGGCATGTAACGAAGCAAAATTTATTTATGAGTATATACAATCAATAAAATAGTTACCTAAATGTGCAAATAATCCACGTATTTAAAATAAGGACAAATTGGTAAGTCACTTTTGCAGCCACGGAATGGCAAGCCAAGATGAGGATAATTCCAGAGATTTAATTCCAATCAAAGTAATTTTTGACCTAGAAAAAGACTCAAGTGATATAGAGCAAAATATAAACAAAGTAATTTATTTTCCGGATACAGTCCTTGGAACAGGTTTTATGGGCTCTGTAGTTTTTAAAGGAAAATTAAACAACCAACTACCCGTTGCTGTAAAACGGATAAACGAAAGTTCAAAAATATACATAGAAAACGAAATCGTGCTTCTCAAAAAATCCAAATTACACGAAAATATTGGCAAGTTGATTGGTTATGAGATCAGAAATGGTTTTTATTATTTGGTTTTGGAACTGTGCAACGCCAGTTTAAAAGATTGGGTAGAAAAAACTGAAAAAGGAATGGAAGTTCAGAAAATTACAGACATGGAAATTCTCTCCCAGAGTATCTCAGGCTTAATGTTTATTCACAAAAAGAAAATTGTCCACAAAAATCTCAAACCGTCAAAAATAATGCTCTCGAAACAAGCGGCTAACAACGTATCTGTAAAGTTATTTGGCTTCGGCCTGGGAACAACCATTTCAAAAGAAACTTACATTTCCAAAGGTCCTGTGGGAAGTCCTGGATGGATGGCTCCAGAAGTTTTCAATAGTCAAGAAAATCATAAAATCGTACGTTTTTAAATTAAACTCTATGAAAATTATTCAAAATATGACTTGCTTTATCTTTTTCGTTTTACAGAATGGAGTAAGCGCTGATATTTTCTCCATGGGGTGTTTATTTTACTACACTGTTACCCGGGGAGGCCACCCATTTGGAGATAAAGACGGAGCGTTTCGACGTCAGGTCAACATCGAAGCAGGAAATATCAAAATGGAGCGTTCCAATCTCTACGATTCTTACGGCATGACCCAATTAATAAAATTAATGATAAATTCCAAACCAACTCATCGGCCCCCTCTGTCAGTAGTTGAAAGTCATCCTGTGTTCTGGAAAGCCAACAAAATTAATTTATTTTCTTGTGAGGTAAATGCGTTGGGAGAGAAACAGACCATTTTTGTGCGGGAAGCATTCCACGAACTTGAATTTTTAGGAAAGGATAACGAACTTATCTTCAAAAAGAATAAAGAATGGACTGAAACGGTTCGCGATAAAATTGGAATTGATTTCAAGTCAAAATCTTATAAATACGAGAATACCGTTATCGACTTAAATCGTGCCTTTCGTGACACTTACATACATAGAAAGGAAAAACATAACCCGGAAATTATCAAAAATGCATCTAACGAAAATTACATTAAACTTTGGTTGAACATGTTCCCACAGTTGCTACCCTGTATGTGGATTGTGTTTAAAAAGCTTTATGACAACGGTGTCGAAGAACTTAAGGAGTTCTACAAAGACGGGACAAATCCTTTTTGGAATACAAATGAGCGCTTTAAATTAATTAACAGT
>JAANSO010000926.1:0-21468 GCA_036507315.1 Lepidocyrtus fimetarius | reverse complement strand
AAACCAAAGGGCATTGCTGGAAATCCTTTTACATGGCTTCATTTTAGCCTAAAAGGAGTTGACATGCCAATTTTTAGCCAAATCCATTATATGGCACTGAAAAATGTTTCCTCGTTAGAGAAGAAAAGAGATACATTAGAAAAGAAAAAATTCTGATGAAACTTGGAAAGGGGGATAAGATGAGAAAACTAAAGTAGAGGGACAAACAAAAAATAGGGGAAAATGGATTCCATTGCATTAAATAGAAAAATTCTTACAAAAAAGATTTGGATTAAAGCGTGAATAAAAGCAGAATAAATTACTCGATTATAATTTTCAATATTTTAGTTTGTGCGTAGAACAAAAGAAAGAAAGTATCTAAAATTTAGTAGTGTAGCATCTCATCTAGGAAAAACAGGTTGCGTATTCCAAGTATTGTTATTTGCTAACAAGAAAAAAGCAATCACGACGTACGAGTCCGAGTCTTCGAAATAATCTTTGAAACTAACCACTTTTTCCATTTCCTGTTTTTATTCCACTTTATTAAGAGATCTAAAGGACCACAACACACGGATATTTTAAGCGACATTGGAGTGTAAAAGTGGTAAAGAGGAAATGAAGGAGATCCTACCTCCTTCACTTTTGACTTTTACCATTTTATTTTTACCCTTTAGATTAATAAAATCTTGGCTTTTTATTTTTCTTTTCCCAAAACTGATAATATCCAATGCAATGAGACATTTATGCCACAGCCTTATTAGAAAATACATGTATTAGAAAATGGTAAAGTATGGTAAAAGGGAGGAGGAAAAAATAGATAAAAGAACAAAAATTGTATTGATTTCATCAGAGACAATTTTCATAGAATTCACTACTAATTTATTCACATCATTGTTTTGTATTTTTCTGTAAACTATTATATAACTACATTACTTATTCTTGGATTTATAACTTTATTTTTCTTCTCAATTTTCAGATCTTCATACACGAATGAACAAATTCTGAAGTTGGTAGATGAAACAGTTTTCTTCATTTTTCTTTTACATTTTGCCTTTAGAATTTAGAACTAAAAGCAGTCCTTGTGAAAATGAAAAAAGCAAGAGGGAAAAATTGCAAAAAGTCAAGATTTTCTCTGAAACTCCGACATAGATAACACATATGCTTCATATAAACATAAAGCATGTGTTTTCTTTCTCCTTCGCGAAGAAAGCATTGAGTGAAAAACATTGGAAAGTAGGGAGAAGCAAAGCAGCAATCGAAACCTTTTCTTATGCAACCAACCAACATAATAGTCACCCAGCTCTCTAGTTTTCATTGTAGTTTGTAGCAAGCAATTCTTGGCAAATTAATAGACCCAAAGTTGGGAGCTTGGAGAGTAATTAGATTCTCAAAGCCTGAAAATTAAAGATCTGTCAGCTGAATATTATTATGTCTTTTCTTGTTAGATGTTCCGAATTACTGCAGAATGAGTCTATTCAGTAAAAGTGTCGCTCTTACTATATTATACTTTTACTTCTTGTTTTTGTAGAATGGTTGAGAGTGCACTCCTCCAAAAAAAAACCTCTATCATTATTCCGTCATATAAAATATAGAATAGGAACATATTTACATATACGTTTTATGATCATTCCTATTTATTTTGTGACTGCTTGTTTGACTTCCTTTCAAACAGGCTGCCCCATTGTACTTACTCCTATCATTATTACTATTATCATGATTATTATGTAAGCAGTGAAAATTGCAGAGAAAGTGGCTGAAAAGATGGTAAAAGATGCTGAAGTACATACTTTTCAGCTTTTCTTGTGGAAAGAAAGTCCAAAATGGGAATAAAAAGAGAAAGTGGTTGACTCTTGAAATTATTTATATTGTTCTGCTTTACCCTTGCAATTCCCTTTTGATATCATTCCTTCTCTTTGAAAGTTTATGTGTGGCAAGTGGTGCAAGCGTTAGTAAAAGTTGTACATGGTAATAAGCTTTGCGAGATTTATGTATGTTATCATCAATACAACAATACAAAGGCTGTACAGAAAATGTTGAAAAACTTACGCTTTTAAACTTTGTTTATGAAGAATACTGGTTTTCTTAAGCGGGCTTATAAAAACAGTGCAGGACGGTTTACTTATTACGACCAGGTTAATATAAAAGAAGTTATAATGTTGTTAGGTTAGAATTATACAAGAACTGAGAACTTGTTACATCAACTTCCTGCTTTTCCTTTGTTTGTTTCATATTTTTGTAGTTGAATTTATAGAGAAGGGTAAAAGTTGCTAGTAATTCGGGATATTTAAACTTTCAGAGAGGCTAAACAATTTATTGCGGTTGGTGTCGCGGTGGAGGAGTCGCCAGTGTGTGTAGTGTGTTTGTTATGTATTAAAACTAGTGTACATTTGCATTCAAAAGTTGTGACTACCACAGTCAATAGTTGAAATTGCTCAGGTACTCAATTCATTACATAATAGTTACACGAATTTTTATTACTTTGCGACAGTAAGCTTACATAGATTTCATAACTATACATAAAATTAATTACTGTAAAATATTTCGTGTTACAAAATTTTAGTTTGATAAAAGAATTAATGTAATATTAGAAGCATCTTAGCAATGCATTAACTCAGTTTCTCAGTGTTGCTGCTGGTGTCTGCATGATCTTCAACTTCCATTGTAGTTTCGTAGGTCACATCATTGTCGGAAACGTCGTATTCAATAAAGAACGCTCCGTTATTGTTTGCATCATAAACCTTAAAAACATAATTGGTTGGAGATTGCACTGGTGGTGGTGTCAGTGGTGTTTCAAACATCCTCTGAGGTTGATTCAACATCCAACCTTCGAATTTTTGATTAAGGTGACGAGGCACAGAATGAGCTTCGCAATTTTGGGTTTCTGTGCAATCATTTCTTTCAATTTCGTTGTTTAAATTTGGGTTCAATTGAGAGTGAAGATTTTCTCCGTGGCTTGTCTGATGAGACTTATCCAATAGGCGTGGAGTGTGGAATGGGCTGATAAGAATGGCGATTGCTATTCAAATGCTCCTTGGAACCGACTCGTTGAGCTTTACAAAATTAAAACATTCTAATAAGCATTTGGTTTAAAAATCATTTCAACGAAAGACGTCAACTGACATACCTTGAAATTGGGGGTTTGATACTTGTCCATGTCTAAACTTTTTTGAAAATTGTTGCTGCTGATCTTTCTCAAATTGGCGATAAACATTTCCCCTGTCATTATTAGCATTACTAAACTGCTCAGTAGGCATACGATGAAAACTTGTAGGTGACACCTTCACATCAGGGGGTGGGATTGCATTTCTTCTAATATTGCTTGTGATTCATATTACTTTTGACAGAATCTTCCTTTTCCGGAGATTGTACTTGCCTAGCTTGTTGCTGCTGAGGTTGTTGATAGAAATTATGATGATGTTGGTTTGGTGGTTGTCGAAGAGGTGTTTGTTGACTCTGAGGTAAACTTCTGCCGTGGGATTCACTGTGCCGGTTGATAACTATTAAATTGTTTAATAATGCAATTCAGAAAATTATACAAAAAAATATTTATTTTAAAAGGTATGTGTGTATCTTACTTTCTATTGGTACACTTTTGGCAAAATTAACTATTGTAAATGCATAGATCACCAGAAAGACAACTGGAAAAAAGGATGATTTTAATCGTAAGCCATTTTGGCTGCGGCGGTCCATTTTTCTTAAAATTGGTTTAGTTTTGAATCAAATGATAATTTTTATTTAAAATGTGATATAACTATAAATTAATTTAGTATTTTAAAATATTCATATTGAATTTACTGAAGGAATATTACTTTCACTGAAAAAATAAAATAACAAATGAAATGAGACTTTGAGTGGTTAGGCGTTGCTGTTTATTTCATCTATGGCTTCGGCAAAGGAAGCTCAGATTGTAAAAAATATTAATTCCTAACAAATCTACACATTCATGTTTATCCCCATAAATATGCTGATGTTTGTGTTATCCTGTTTTATCATGTTTAAAGCAATTAAGAAGACATGCTAAATTAAAAAATATTTTGTCAAAGTGAATAGGTATACGTAGTCCAACTTGTATTTACAGGTATGATTAGTGAATAAAACCAAACCACTACTCGTAAAGCTAGGATATCAAGATTTTTCTGTCCTCAAAGAGCATGAATATGAGACAAGTTGATTTACATACTTTACTACGTGTCCATGTTTTACTGATAAAAAGGGATATGAAAGTACATCTGCTACATTTGCTACATACTAGCACTTTGTGTAGTCGCCAACTTGCCATCATTTTGGATACTAAACCTTGAAAACCTATCATAATTTACTTTTTGACTGCTTCCAAAATATATTTTTGAATTTACATATTAGACGTATGGTTTATGAACAGCTATAATTGCCTCATTTGCAATTAAAAGTATAAATAGTTTTATATATTTTGGTCCTAAGAATCGGCAAAAGAGATACGCTCATTAGTTTCTTACAAAATTCTTGGGTATTTGTTGTGCTGTAAAAGCATCATTAATTCTATTTTGGAGGTTAGGAACATGACATCAGGTTTTTAGAAATAAAGTGATAATAATACCATTCCCTTGTTAGTAATTATGTAAGCGTTATTTCATCACAAGTACTTTATTTTATCTATCTATTCGCATATAATGATTATGTAAAATTCTTAAAAATAGATAATTGCAAAATCAGCAAAAGAAATTCTGTCAATGTATTTATTTGCGTTTTATCTAAAAATGAGAATAGAGCTTGATTACTCAATCTAAAAAAGTAAAAACATTATTAACCGACTGAGTGAATTCAGAGGAAGGGAATTGTAGCGTTATCATAATCATGGTAGGATAATAGGTCTTTTGTGGCACAGATACAAAATTTAGATTTGAGAAAAAGAGGTGCAAATGGAAGGAATCTTTGCACACAATCAGAATAAAGGGAAGTCAAGGGCAGATGATTTGGTAAAGTGCACGTTTTATAAAGGAAAACTCGAGATAATGCCTTTCTTCCTGACAATCCACTACCAACCACCACAAACAGAAAGAAATCTCGCTTTCAATTGAAAGAGTCCGGAAATCTTCCACATAATTTGGTCTTTAACATCCTCTTACTCAGCATTGTAGTTTCTGGGAGATGTTCCGCATAAGAAAGTATGTTTATAAGTCGTTGAGCCGAGAGTACAGAAAGATAGAAGAGAAATGCCCTTCGCTTCCCTTTCTTTCCCAACAAACTAGATTTCTTAAAAGCTGTGTAGGTGATGCTCCACACAAAAGACATATCATGATATTCTGCTCAATAGGCTTAAAACCCATAATTACGTAATTCCTTGTAAGGCTAAAAAGATAGGTGAAACTAGAGAAATATATCGTTTTCTTTTGTAGAAAAATACACATTTATATACGGATTGAGTAGAGATGTCGCATTTCCACACTTCTGCTTTCCATACAAAATGAAAAAGTGAAATAAGTACGGGGAAATGAATGGACACGAGAACAGAGAAAAAAGGAAGCAAGATATTATCCGCTACTGATTCACTAGGCGCACACAGAAGGACATGAGATTGGGAATGTAAAGAGAAAGCAAGTTGTTATACATCTGCTTTTTTCCAACTTACATTCTCCAATGCCCATATGAACTTGTAAAATAGAATTCTTGTAAAATATAAAAAATATGTATGAGTACTGTTGGTCTTTCACTTGTGACTTCTTTCCCGTGTACCAAAACTTATATATTTGCTGTTGTGCTACTATAGTCATAGACTCATTGGTTTTGCTCCTGCTTATTCTTTTTATTTTCTGTGGCAAAAAAGCTTAAGAGCCTTGCATAGGATTTTTTCTTCTTTTTTCGTCGTTACTGCTCATTCCTCTTCCCCTGTGATAAAATCCGGATGAAAGTAAGAAAGAGGAGAGAAAAAAGGGAAAAGTGAGGCGGAGGAGGTCGAGCTTGGAAGCTTCCCAGTGATCCGGAGAGTGTAGCCAGCAGGGCGGGTTTATTGCATTAGATTACGTGACTATTCGTGGGTGAATTATTGTTTTTACTATGGCAAAGTGCTTTCTACATACATTATTCTCTCTCCTTTCCATCCACCACTGCTATTACTTCTTGTACAACTTCTCCTATTACAACCAGCAGCAGTTTCTTTTTTGCGACTTATATATCACACCATCATCCATCCTATCATAATAATACAATCGTTTTTGTTTAGCACCATATTCCTTTCTTTCTGCCTTGTCTAAGCTGTTTGCTTCTCAAACTTGTAGTACTTCTTTACTTCCTTATTCACTCACTTGACGACCTTTTATTTTATTTTATATGGTGTACTACTCTCTTAACTTGTCTCTGTACATTGAACACATCCCAAAAAAAGTATAGATCCATTTAATAATACACCGTGAAATTGCTAACAGCTCATGGATATGATTCCAGCAAATAAAAGAGAAAAACGATACAAAATCAGCCTTTATCTAGCTTTTAGCTCAACAGCTAGAAAAATCATGAATCGTTTAGAATTTATATTATATTCCAATAGTAGTGATAATATTTTTCAGGTTGTTTGATGAAATTAACTAACTATAAGTTTATTACATTACTTATTATGGGATTTCACATGTCTTGCGTTGTCTTTGATGCATTGAGAATTTTCTCATGATGTTTCCATTTCTTCTCATTTGCTTATTGGTTTTTTTGTTTGATACTACTTTTAAAACGTTTTACCAGGTATGCCTAACTATTTGGTATCCAACACATATTTTTAGGAAAACATTTCATTAATAAATTTTCTTTTCATAAGTACATGTATCTTCTGTATTTTTTATTTTTGCTAAAAATACGCCATTTTTATTTGTGATTTTACAAGCAAAAACAAACTAAAAGATGCTGCAATGTAAAGAGAGACGTGGATCTAACAACATTTATAACTCCCAAAGGATACTAATGTAAAAAATAGGTCAAGGCACAAACACAGCAAAACTTGAAGCCAAGATGAACAATCATATCATTTGATTAAATCGCACACTCAGTCGTGATTTTATTATTATTAAAAATATTTATGTACAGTTTCCAATTTTTATCTTGTTTCCTGTAAAACTACGTATCTTAAGTTTCCATCTCCCCTCTTATTTACTTTTGTTTTTTAAAAACAGTAAATACTTTACGTGATGATATGATAAAATTTACAGAGAAGAGAGGATAAACTGTTAAGTAATAAGGTAAAAATGCAGACTTGGTTTAAAAACCCGCAGAAAAAGAAAAAGTATACCATCATCGTCCTTCTCATCATGAGTCTTTTTCAAAACCCAAAAACATGAGAAAAATATCAGGGCTTGTTAATATAATCATACAAATAGCAAAAAATTGAGGAAATATATAAAACCGTAAAAAGTTAAAAGCATCATGCTCAAATGCTCGATACAATCGTCTAGTCAGTATTGTATAATGCAAAGGGAAAGCTTTCTGACGATGATGATGTTGATGTTATGCGGTGAAAACATTTTAAAAATTACAAAGAAAGTGTAACATGAATAAATATCTACGAGTGAAAGAGAAAGTGGCAGAAAAGGGAGCCAGTTTCATCCCGCATTATTATTTATACAAGTTAAGTAGGTAAGTCAAAACTCACTTCTGTTTTCTCACTCACTACCTTGCTCATTCCATCTGCTCAAATACCAAAAAGATGGAATTTTATGCATTATGCACTAAAAGCATGTAAAGTTTCATGACCAACACACATAATGACATAAACATAAACCTTCTTCTTCTTCTTCTTCTCTCCTTTCTCTTTTTCTCTTTATCGCTATAAATATATTCAATGTATATACTTTTGTTGCAACAGCCAGTACATGGAGAATTGCTATTCCATTATAGCTATGAACTGAAAACACTATCAAAAATTTCCGTATAATACATGTCGGCCACGAAACAATAAATTTCTAGGCAAAAAGTTAAAAAAGAAAGCAGCGTGTGTATGAAATGGCGAGTGAAAGCTGTAAAATATGTAATTGTAAAAGAATGAAGTGGGATGGGTGATTCAGCAAAACCACACAAAAGGCAAAAAGATGGCCAGTCACTCACAATTCGTATTTTTTAGAAATAGAAAAAAATAAAAGAAGAGGTTATACAGAAGAATCAAAGAGGATGTTCACATGTGCACCACAAAAGAAGCCTGTTGTTGTGTACGAAAAGTAGAAATGGCGACACAAAATAATAATCATAATAATAATACACTGGCTGTCATAAGTTCATATTACATAAGTATAATAATGCAAAAACTCGTTTCGATGTTGTGAAAGTAGAGAAATAAAAAGAAAAAGGGTTTTAGGCATTTAAGGAAAATGTTTGGAGGATGTACACATAAAATAAAGTCTTTGTATTGCGGATGCATATATCGCTTACGGCATAAAACCTCCGGAAAACGCCTATTAGAATCAAAGAGGATGTTCACATGTGCACCACAAAAGAAGCCTGTTGTTGTGTACGAAAAGTAGAAATGGCGACACAAAATAATAATCATAATAATAATACACTAGCTGTCATAAGTTCATATTACGTAAGTATAATAATGCAAAAACTCGTTTCGACATTGTGAAAGTAGAGAAATAAAAAGAAAAGGGGTTTTAGGCATTTAAGGAAAATGTTTGGAGGATGTACACATAAAATAAAGTCTTTGTATTGCGGATGCATATATCGCTTACGGCATAAAACCTCCGGAAAACGCCTATTGCTGTGTTGATGTTGTTTGTTGCTCTGTATTTTAAACAAAGTACAGAAGGAGAAAAAGAAGAAAAAAGCAGAAGCAGTTTGTCTTACTGCTTATTGCTACTTGCGCCTTGCCATATCTATTTAGCTTTAACTTTCCCTTTTCTCAGCTTACTCCGGGCTATATAAAAAGGTATAGCAAGTCATGTATAGATATATACCTACTAGGTGTATTTACATTCCCAATGCTTTCTCTATTGTAGTCGCGCTTTTCAAATAGCAGCTTCTTCTTCTACTGCTGCCGCTGCCACTACATTGCTTTCTACCGCGATCACCACCGTCTTGCCACTCTTTTCGCCTTCTATTTCTCTTTTGGGGTTTCAGGAAATAGCTGTGAAAGTCCCGGAGAAAGGAAATCGATTCCCAAATGTAAAAGAGCCACTCACTTACAGTTTTTATCCCGATATAAATATATGTCATGTATAGTAATGCTTATAAACTTAACAACTATAAAAATCTGGTGCGCGGGGAGATGTGCAACTTTTCTTCCTTTCACCAACACCATCATCATCATTACAACTACCGCTTTAACATCATCTATCTAGCAGCAAGTGAAACAGTAACAACAATAAGAAAACTAGTTGGGAAATAAATAGTGCTTGTTCACAGGAAACACGACAGTTTTTCATAAGAAAGGGAATTCTTTTGGTGATGGTGGAAGAATAAAGAAAAAGAAAAAAGCACCTACATATATCACCAAAAAACGGGTTTTCTTTCTCTAGGCTGCTACCACCTCATTTTTCGTGAAATTACATGGTTCGATGAGCCACACTTACGATCTACATCAGCTCTTTAAACGAGATACACACAATGACACAATGTGCATTACTGAATAACGCTCGCTATTCTATTAGTTATTTTTATTATTATGCATGACAATAATAAAATGGAACGGGGTTTCATTGATGGTTACTTTTTTGCTAACGTTGGGACTTGAAAAATGTTCTCAGCCTGCAAGAAGGCGAAGAATGACTGAAAATTGATTTGAAAAGAAATTTATAGCAGCCTCGCCTTAGAATGTGTAATGGAATTGAACCAAGCTTCTGTATTAAAACACTTATTGATTTTTCATTGAATACATGTGAAAAACAAGTTCGTCAATGAAATGATTATACACACAGAAGCGTAAAACGTTAATGAGTATCTATAAATATCTGTAAACAAGAAATTGAGCAACAATGGTAAATTATATGCTGATGTCATACTTATGTGCACTGTAATTCTATGCGTCATAAGTAATAATATTATTTTCATTGAAATTGAATATACATAATAAAGCGCATTATGAGGAGTTAATATCATACGATAAAAATTAACAAGAACTAGATAGATTAAAAGTTTATCTTATCAAAATAACTATTACGCCAAACTGTTTAACGAAAATTTCCATATAATTTGGAAAGAAAAGTTTAGCAACCATATTTAACCAAAACAAACTGCCCATTTAATAAATTGGTAGTATAGTCCAATTTGAAAAGTATTTTGAATTAGATTTAAATAAACATTTTTCTTTTACAGTTTAGTATAAACTTTATAAACTTCCGTTTTGCGATGTTCGTGGAAAGTACTTTACATTTGTAGCATTATAAGCAAGACCATGTTCATTTGTATTATTCGTAGTACACTCTAAGTATGTAGTATAATATGCTATTTTGTTGTTAGGATTGCTGAAGGATGACAAAATTGAATAACAAAGAAAAGGAAAATCTCTGAGAAGAGCGATTCGTTGTTGGATTTTGACTAGCAGTTCTCTATCAAATCAACTGTACACAAATGGAACAAAATATTTCCCATTATCCTTTACAAAATGTACTACCCTATTCGCCAAATAAGCAAGGTATCTCTGTTGAGACACAGAGAAAATATCTTTGAATGATGGCATTATCAGAATGAGCATACATAATCTCTGATCGAATAACTTGTAGAACTAGAGAAAGTCTGAAGAAGGTAAAGAGAGCATCAAGAAAGCTGGCTTTATAACCCATATCTAAGGCTTTTTCTACTCCCATGATGCAGCTACTACATTTCCCACTAGCTTTGAATGACATGGGATTGCAGAACAAAAAGAGCTGGGTCATATCTTCTTGTCAGGGGGATGACGTCGATGATGTTGATGACATTCTGGTATCGAATGTAATTTCATATGGAAGTGGCCAGTTTTTGATGTACTACACAGAAAAAGTTACAATGCCCTTGCCTTCATCCTCCAATCCCATTTCCCATCTTACAAAACGGAAAAGAGCATGTCTAAAAGATGTATGCTCAGCTCTTTTTTTGCACAAATGGAAAATGAGAAAATATTTTATACATACAGGCTGCTGCCAACAATGATGAATTATTTGTTAGAAATCAAAACCATGTAAAGTGTAATCGCGAATACAATAAATAACGGAAAAAACATGCACATTATTTAAAAAAGATGTGGGTAGGAGAAAGTAGCATAAACTTATAATGCCGATATAAACGAACTTGTGAATACTGTTAATAATATTTTTTATGAAACTTCGCACATTCCCGTTATAAAACCGATAAAATTAAGAAAGAAAAAAGAGGTCTTCAGAGTTAAAATAAAGCTAAAATTTAGAGAAAAGGAAAGTTTTCTTAAGTGTGAACGTATGCCCTTGTTTTGGACGGATTGATGGTGATGACGGTCAAATGGATGTCGACGATGATATGTCTTGTAAAACACAATAGGACAATGAAAGACATAGAATAAATACACCTATCATCAATGCGTTAAGAAAAGGTTTTAGAAACGAAAGCATACGCAAATAAATTATATTTATGAGAGTGATTTTGACTAAATATTCTTGTATCATTTCTTTTTCTAGAGAAAAATTGACTTTTCCGATTTTTGTATTCTCCTAAAAATCATTTCATCCTTCTCTACAAGTTTAAAGGAAAGAATTGTTTTCAAAGATTGAAAACTTGGTTTTGCAAGTGACAAAGCAGAAACCTCGAAAAAATCAAAAATGACTTTATACAAAAACCTTTAAAAATGCTTAAACAAATCCATGAAACGACCATTGACAATATCATTTGATCCCGTATATAGGTGATCTTTGCTCTTACAGCAGTTGCTGTGCCTCAATGTAATGCAATCATATTACTGATGACAATGCCTTTTGTAAAGTTTGAACATTTATGACAAACTTTTGATAAGAATGGCGATCTGGATGATAATAAATAGCAAAAAAAGTATTTTTATTGTTTGCTCTTTGGTGGTAATAGCAGATGGACTTTAGCACCAAAGGGATAAAGAAAAGAGGTGGAACAATAAGCAATGATTTTAGAAACGTTTTGTAGTGCAAAATCGCTTTTCCTTCCTTCAATTGTTTGTTTTTTAGGCTGAATGAAGTTATAGTGGTCTGTCAGTGGAGAGAGAAAGGAAAAATGATTTGCTATTTATTCCCGTTGAAAACTCTTCAAAAACTTTTACACTCTTTGCCCTGGAGAAAACATCGCGTATGTATTGGATCGTGAAAGCTATGATTTTGATCACACAGCAATATAAACTAGTCTGGCTTTATCATGACTAGTGTTTTGTTGCAAACTTAAACCATCTAGTCAGAATCAAGCTTTCTCCTTTTACTTTTCCCCTTTCGTCTTCCTTCTTCTATCTCAATTTCAATGTTACTGAAACTGAACCGAGATAAAAAAGAGATGTTGTAGATACAAAAAGGAAAAACACAACAACAACTGAGGTTGAAAGCACAAACTTGTGGAAAAGGCCAAGCGGAGAAAGAGAAAATGGTAAAAGAAAGAAGAGATGGGCTCGTTCTCTACATGACTGAATAGGAATGGAATCTGCACTGGTATACATTTAACGCGAATACTTACATGTACATACATAATATAAAAAGAAGTTAACTTTTAGACAATCATTTTCCCTTTTCTCGCTCACTCTCTCCATCACAAGCATAAGTAAATTGCAGGGTTGACTGAATCTTGAAAATTCTTTTAGCTTTCACCACTACTACGCCACTATTACTAAAGCTTTCGTGTAGTAGTCATCCTCATCATTACAAAAGGGATCATTTCTAGTGTGATCTCACTCTTACTATATAAATAGTTGAAACCCTATTATTGGGGACAGCAAAGGGATATTAGAAACATATGCTCTACGTAAAAAATGATTATATTTTACTTTCTCCCAAAGAAGGAATGAATATGTTGTAAAAAATACTCTTTCTTTGATCATCTTCGACAGAATCACAGTGAAAAAGCGGTAAGAGAAGTAACAGTCAAGTGGCATCGAAAGCCTGGCATCAACAATACCGAAGAGCGATGGGAATCTTGGTAAAAATAACTGTAAAGTCTATCTGTCCTTCATGTAATTCTCTCTGGAGTCTTTTTTACAATATCCAAACCCGATTGCCAGTATACAGAAGCTTATGTCACATCTTTTAGAGCCTATAAATGCAAATAGATCTTACCTAGCTCTAACCTAATAAGTAAAACTTGTCTTTTACATGTCTATTCAACGGGCTGTAGTAATAAAATACGAAAAAGAAAAGTAAAAAACTTNCTTGTCTTTTACATGTCTATTCAACGGGCTGTAGTAATAAAATACGAAAAAGAAAAGTAAAAAACTTTTTCTCGCTCAATCTTCCTTCGTCGTTCTAAACTCTTAAAAGTTGCCGTAAAAGGCATGCTTTTGATGAGGAAATATTAAAGAAATTTATTTTAATGGAAAAGGAAAATAAAGGGTGGGATGGAAATTGAATGTTTGTAGGAACATGGAAGGATGTTATTGTATTATTAACCATTTCATTTTTCTAGAATTTTTAGCAAGTATCGAACCGTATTAAGGGAAACCAATAAACCGAGATAATTTTAAAATGTAATTTACCTTGAGCACTTTGTTAATTTATAGCGTACGAGGTACACAAGAAGCTTTCACTATTAATTTCACTCTGGTTTGGAAAGCATAAATGTAAGAAAGTATGTTTCATTCTCCAAGATCCACCTTAACAATCATTTTATTCAATGAGGAATATCTAATTATGTTGATACCATTAGACTAAAGTAAAAAACTTATGATTCACAAATTGTAAATTTCCGACAAAACTGTTAAAATCCTAAAGGTACATTGCACTGTTCTAATCAAATTACAATGGAAATGTTGAATTTTATATCTAGTGGTTTCTAAATAAATGGAAGGAATGAATTTGAAGATAAAGATCGTGATGTTAGTGATGGGACACGGGCAGTGTCCTTTAGCCTGAAAGGAAGATGTTCTTTTCCTTCTTCAATATTGTTTCAAAATTATTGACTAATATAATATAAAGTTTCCTGTAGTGCTTATTAAATAAAATCTAATTGAATCATTTTAAACTTTGCTTTGGACAGAAAACAAACACTAAGCAAACTAGGAAAAATTACAGGTAGTTTTAAAACTCAAATTTATGACATATGACCAAATGACATAGGAAAACATTCATAGTCGCTTACATGTTGCTAGTGAAAGCAAAGCAAGCAAAATAAACTAAAAATATGTTTTTATTTATCAGAGCTCTTTACTTTATCAACACCAGTTTCTTTTCATAGATATTTGCTGCTTATGTCATGGGATAAAATATGGAGAAAGTACGTTTCATATATCATCTTTGCCATTTCTGTTGATTATGCTGGTGACTGGTGCTCGTTTGAAACGCAAAAGAAAGTAACGTGATATTTTCTTTGCCCCTACCACACCAAATAGCCATCGCCACTGGTGTCATCATTACAGTAACAGCTAAAAAGCTAGCAACAACGGAAAGAAACAGCTCAAACTAGTGCCCCCCATTTGCTTCCTGAACATCATGGTCATGTGTAGTTCTTACATGGAAATGTTTCACAATATGTTTTCACATTGGCCTATTTATCTTCACGCAGCTTTTATATGATGATGATGGGGATGACCTCAATTTTTTATCCTTTGCCATTTCTTTGCTGGATTATTCCTCAAGAGAGGAATATTTTCATTCTGGAAAGTCGGAGAATGAAATAGATTAACTGGATTTATCAAAATTACATATTTTTCTACCGTCTGAAGATGAATTGATTCATTTTGCTTGTATACATATAAGTATACAGATGGTTATTTTATAAATGCAAAATATGTTTTGAAATATATATATATCACTGTACAATGTTTAACTCTTTATAAAAACCAAATTGAAATATTTACGCAGTACAAAACTGAAAAAGAGTTTCAACGTGACTGGTGTTCTACTAGATCTGCATTTTACATAATATTGTTTATTTAGTATGAAAGTAAAAGTAGTTATTAGATGGTTAGCAGTATAGGTACACATTTTTCTACTTTGATAAAAGGGGAAATATCTCTTCCTACCCTGTTTCCTTTTGTTTTTCTTTCACTTCTTTATGAAGTTTTATCACGAGACAAGTGAGTAGAAATTATTTTTTGATTGTCCTTAACTACATGGAAGGAAGTGGGCGAGAGGGAAAGAAAGAGAAAACACTGTTGGGACTGACTCCTAGGGCGGTGTGCTGTATCGCTTATTTGACTCTCAAGTATACAATTTCACTTTTTCTTTTGCCAGAACCACCAATACTGGTATACTTTTATTAAAAGAAAATCACCAAGCTAACATCTACAGGCATTTCATATAACCGCTAGTAGGAGGAGGTGTTCCATCTCTATAACTTTTCCCCTGTGGTATACCCACCATTTTTATCACGAATCATACTTCTATCTGTGTAAGCTTTTTCTAAAGTCAATCTGGATGGAACCTTTTCGTTGGAAAGTGAAAGAAATAGAAAAACTTCACAGGCAACAAAAAGAGAAAGTAATAGAATGAAAAAGTCAGATGCATATTTTGGGGCTTTTACTTTTAAAAAGAAAATGCTTGATAAAATCCATCCGTTTTTATAACATATTTTTTCTTCAAACCTTATAGGTATAATTTAGAAAATTAATGCAAAGTCAAAATGATAATTCCTTAAAATGGATACATAGATTAAAAGAAAAGAAGCTGCTCATTTCAATACGATTAACTTGCAAAGATTTCCTACTTTTTATTTTATTATTTTCACAAATTGTATATTGATTCAGTTCTTCATCTTGAAATTTTGAAAATTGCATAGTACTTGTCGAATAAACTTTATAAAAATTAAAGAATGAGAAGAATGAATTTTTCTACGCAGTAGTAGTAGTAGGCTAGGGAGCTTGTTCACAATACACGCAGATCCATTATCCATTTATCACCCTTTCAAAAGAATTTTTCTCCTGAACCAACGTTTTTGTGATTGTTGTTAGAATGATCCTGCATACCATGTTGCAAGATACCTTGAAGCTTTCCAGCTTGATAAAGTTTCACCGTGTCACTTCCGCCACCAATGCATACTCCATCCACAAACACACGGGGTACCTGTAAAGTATTTACCACAGACAAAATAATAATTCAGTATTAAATTCATCATCAATTTATGAACTTCATCAGTTTAAAATAAACATGAACTCAACTGTGCTAGCACCAGTCATTTCCCGCAAGGCGCTTTGCACTTCATTGCCATTCGGGTGATTGGTTAGTTCCACAATAGAGTAGCTTTGTCCCAATTTCTCAAAAACCTTAAAAACATGAAATATTTTCATTATAAGACTTTTACACACTTCGTCAATTACTTTTTATTTCATTCTAATAATGCAATTATTAAAGGTCAGTGTAGTGTTTGTCAGGTTAGAGGGGTTAGAGCCTTAGAATAAGAACGGAAGTTCCAATTATTCTATGTAATCAATGATCGTAGGAACCAGAACTAGAAGGCTATTATCTTGCTACATGATTCTTTTGTGTTCGACCTACCTCTTTAGCATCATCACAGTAAGGACAGGTCGATTTCGAGAAGATCACTACACGTTCCTGGTTAATGAGCTCGTCAATGCCGTCTTTGATTTCATTTTCTCCCTTTCTGCCGCTTTTTTGCTTTCCACTCATTTTGTCTATTGAATCAATCAAGTATACGAGTTAGCTGGATTGGAAATAATTTTATTGGCTTGTCTTATCTTTATCCTAGTACGACAACAGAATGTAACTGGTCAATAGAATTTTTTTTAGAAAAAATGTGATGTTTTTATGAGAATTCGGGATTTCATTATGTAACGAAATAATATTTTTCCATAGCAAAATGTCTTTGGATCAGTCTCCAAGTAGAAGGAGTAAACGTTTATTTTCAAACTTTCTTATACACTGATATATATTAACAACGACGATGTGAAATGGTCTGTTACGATTTTTTATACACTCTGCGATTTATAAATAAGTATATTATAGAATTCATGTTTATTTGTATATCACTTTCGTATAGAATATATGCAGTAAGAGCAATAATTCTTAAGTATAAGTTTATATATTTTTAAACCTTGTAAAATAAGTCCAACTCGCTTTTAAGCCAAACAATTTCAATGATGATAATCAATGCAGCGCTTCGAACTTGGTACATAAAATTAACCTAATTATGTAAAGTACTTGTACAACAACGACATTTCTAAAATAACATACATGACTGACAATGCCTTCTTTCTATTATCATTTAAATAAAATGTGTTATTGTGCACATGATTGTTGATTGAAAACTTCGTTTTAAAACATATGAGCTCAATCAAACAAGCTATTGAAGAAATAGCAGTAAGTAAATTATTACGAAATTGTAAAATATCTATATTTATAGTACACGCGTAAAGGAATTGACTAAAATTGACATGTCATAAAAACCTATCAACAAACAATTATGGTAATCCTATAAAGGATAAGCATGCATGCGATACAAAGTCTGTAAATGAATTATTGTATAAATAATGTGTAAATAGGTAATACAAACATAAATAAATTAATATAATTAAGAATTGGTCAAACATGGCGTTTTCTTAAAATTTATCATTGCTTCAAGAAATTAAAATTTGATCTCTCAAAATATTAATTAGTATCCGCGTTGTTCGTTCTTAGTCTAAATTCTAGTACAATATTAAAAAGAAATATGCAAAAACGAAATTTTGCCAAAAAAAATCAAGATCATTTACCAGAAAATTAAATTAAATAATGCAAGATTTTTAGTCCTTTTGTTGTATAGTTATTGTATTTGTGATAATTTGGCTACACTTGATTTGTACTGTTGTATACAGTGCATACATATATGAATGTCGATAGTTGATGATACCATTTTACTGGTTTTGTTCAGAATGTTTATGTAACAAGATACATAGTTATGTATTACTAATAATGATTTATGAATTTATATCAGTTTCGCAAAAGTCATAGCTTATACTTCATGACCTAAATCAACAACACCTTCACTAGCAATTGGAACGAACTTATCATCAATCTTTAATAGGAGAATTGTCTTTTCCGTTACAGAACGACAATTAGGATCTCGATGAAGTGGAATCCACTTGTGAACAACAACACCTTCCATGCCTTCCATTGGAACCCAATTTTGCCAGAAACTTCTTCCTCCTCTATTTCTCATTTCCTCATCGGGCCAAATAACGTCGATTCTTCGACCCAAATTTAGCCCATCGTACACCTGATTAGCGTCAATTATCCGCACACGTTGAAGGCTTGCTGATTTTTCTCTTTCTCTGCTGTCACCCCGACTAGACTCCCTCAAATTCCTACTTTCTATTCCTGTGCCAACAGCGGCAGCAGACACTCCTCTATCCTTATCTCTTGCGTTAGCATTCGTGTCTGCCAACAAACCAGCAATACTAGCTAGGGTTGATGTGGATGGCTTCCCAATGGACCCTGAAACATTGGATGCTACACTGCCCCTGTAGAAAATATAAACGATTGCTGTAGTATTACCTCAAGTTTATACGTAACGTAATGTGTTTGTTTCTAAATGAAATATTTTAAGACAAGTAAAATTCTTATGTAAAGATTTTGATTTTACCTATTAAAATTTCCTCTTGTCAACGAACTTCTTCCCATGCTACTACCTCCAATTTGACTTCCGTCTAGGGATTGACTTCCAGATAGATTTAACCCACTCGACACGACGGCAGGAAGTACGGCAGAGGCGGACATTGAATACACGCCGTCATGCCCATAAGTTACGTCTTCATGCGGTACAGCACTTGAACCACTCGAGCAACCTTCGCTACAGCGGCGTCGTATTCTTTTCCAAAGTCTTAGCGCTGACTCCTTCAACTGTGTAAGACTTATGGGTCCACCAACGAGAGACTTTACTTGAGAATGTGTGTCAACATAGGAAGTTGTTAGCGGAGAAACATAAATTGGATATCCTAGAGAAACCAACAAACAAAACAAATAAGGAACGGTTGTTGGAAATGTTAGCTTTGATCAAATCCATATAACAATCTCTCAAACTTCCTAACCAATATCAATACTAATCAATGCGACTCGATGAGTTTCATGCCAAAGTAAAAAAAGTTGCTTATAGTTGAAGAATCAAGAAAGCAAGTAAATGGAGTAAATGCATATCAATTAGTAAAATGGTTAAAAGAAGCTGCTTACCTATTGGCTGATCACACGAAGAGTTAATTATATTTCGTAGTGCTTGCTTCGCATTTTGAATGCTGCCACGTTCTGGATCTCTATTGCGTAAGTATACCAATTCCTGTTGTTGTCCAGCCCATAAACCTCGAACACACTCTCTATTTAGCTTAATGACTCGGAAACTCAAGTGTCTTTTGTTTAACATGATGATTTTGTATTCATCAGTTCCATCATCTAAAACATGGCGAAGAGCAAGTAGTGCTCTTGTACCAGCGAGAACTGCACTTCTCCAAGCTGGGTCCCCTTCATGCGATATCACAAGATTTTCATCGTTTAAAGTAATGGCATCAAAAAGAGCCGCATGGTCATCGTACTCGTCGGGGCACATAAAGTGGTCTTGGTGAAGCTTTAAGGACATTCGTACAGCTGGTGCTACCACATTTTTCAGAAGATCCATGTCAGAGAATATCCACTCATCACGTTGACAGGTTACACGGAAGTCTCCTTTGAAGAGGGCATGGAGACCATAAAGAAAAAATTCCACACTTGACAAAGCGTTGCTGTGTGAGGCTACACCTAACGCCCGTCTTCCCAGAATACTGAGAGCAAAGCAGAGAGAGACGACAAATGACTCACGACTGCAACTCTCAATGTCTGATCCTGATCCTTTCTCTTTCTCCTTTTTTGACACACAGTAGTTAATCCATGAGTGATACACATTACAAAAACTATTGCGTGTGATGCCAGAAGTAGAAAAGTCATAGTCTTCATCCATGTTTACACTAAATACGGGATCCAACTCCGCATAATGTTTATCTAATGTGGGTTTTAACGCATTTAGGATTGCATCAGACTTCATCCACTCTTGTAACTTGTCTGCTTTCACCGCATAGTAAATGATACTCTTGACGTAGTACGTGATGAGTATCTTCCTGAGGTCGAATACTTGCAGCATGGAAACAGCGCTGTTGTCTGATATACTATAACCTTCCAGCACATAGTTGGTTACAGTGACTTCCCACGCTAGCCATCTCTGGCTGAATGCGGAATTGATACTCAGCATATGGGGAGGGTGACCAGGCTCGCAACAACAAAAACCTTCATCATCTTCAACTCCTTCTGTTATTGCTTCCACTTCTCGTTGTTGACAATAAGTACCACGAAACTCTAGCCCACGAACTTGAAAGGTCACTAAGCCATTTCCCACTTCAATTATATGTACCAAACAATTTAAATAGTCTGATGCCAAAACAAAGCAATCCCCTTGGGATACCAAACCCCATCGCCCAAGCACAAGATCTCCACACAAGGAGTCTTGTAAACTCCTGGTTAAATGTTCGTAGAAGATTGAATTTAGATTGTTGTCGTCCGCACCCGGATTCTTTTCCAAGTGGGAAGATAGTCTTGTGTTGGAATGATCAACTCTCTTTGTGTTGTAGTCTCTCTCCCAGAACTTTACAGGACGCACGTAAGATGTTATAAATATTGCACTTCCCAAAAAAGGATTTAGCGGAGCGGACACGATAGAAGAGACCACTGCTTGAAGGAATAACATTGCCGAGTGGGGCACACTGAACGGCTGTGCAAAGGCGTGGAATGCTGAACCCCAATAATTAACAAAAATAATTAATTAATATTCCAAAATAAATACGGTATATTATACATATAAATAGTTTTATATAAATAAGAATAAATAGTCATTCATACCTGAGCCCCAAACGCACTAGATTTTCGAATTAAAGGATAAAAAAATAAACAAAGATTAGATCAAACAAAAATGTTAGATAAAAATTAAACCATAATTAAGTAGATTGAACCAATACACTCTACTGCGTATAAAGAATCACACTTGATGATTTGTATGCTTCGTTATCAACTAAGTGTCTTTCTTGAGCAATAGTCTAGCTTGTGATATGCGACATTTCTGAGACGGCTCGTGTCAGCTCGCTCAGATTTGCTGAATGTGACTTTACATTTTAAATCTACTTGCATTGTATACGTTTTGTCATGTGCAATTCTTTAATACTTGTACGAGTCGCAGAAGAGAATAGTGATTATAAAAACATCTAAAGAGAAAATAACTCTCAATACGTACCTGCCATGGAGCGATATATGTTATAACAAACTGCAGTTTCAGCCACAACTCATACACTTTGTGAAATGCGATGCTCATAAAGAAAAGATCAACGAGAAACTCTTCAGAATTTCCTTCCCAATCAAACTTGAAGAAGAGCACAGTAAAAAACACAATCATATAGTGTTTTGACGGATCTGAAAAGCTCAT
>JAANSO010000925.1:0-21483 GCA_036507315.1 Lepidocyrtus fimetarius | reverse complement strand
GTTGAGGACTTAAGTGCATTTAAATTCGGGGGATTGACAAGATCTGTTAAAAAGTGTTCAAGAAAATAAATAAATTACATAACGCATTTACTTTTATTTAAATCGTCAAGTTAATAGGCTAATTTCCAGAGGTTTCCTTCATACTTTGTCCAGAAAATTAACTAACTTCTTTGCATATTCTTAAATCTAAACGTAACAGCAAATCATCTTAATGCACTTCGTAATCACGATTTTACAGTGCTTCTCACATTGCTCCATCTCCTTCGTAACGTCCGCAATTAATTTTTTTGAGATCATAACAACAGTTTTTTAGACAATGTCCAAGAACCAATCTGATTTTAATCGAAACGTTTCCACGCTTTATTTTTTACACGCAGAGAAATTACAGATCTTTTGCAATTCACACCATAAAACGATGACTGGTATGAACCCCGCTGACATGCTGCCCGATGAGGTATTGCGTTATCTTTTATACATTTTCCATTCTTTTTATACCGATATTCCATGAAATTAGAACTATTGCACAATCTTTTATTATATTAGATGTGGGAGGAGTTAATATATCATCTAAGGAATCCTCTGGATAAGATAAGCTTGGTCAAAGCCGATCCTTGGCTTCAAAATGCCCCGTTTGCTAAAATAAATGAATGGCATTTTCTCAGTGTAAGTAAATTCGAAAAGAAGTCTTAATAATGAATACCTAACAAATCAACAATAATTTTCTGATTTTGCAGGTCCTACCAATACTTCTAAAGCGTTTGGATGCTACTGAAGAGCTGGACGAATTCCAGAGTGAGGTTCTCAACTGGCGGATGATCACCTCTTCCTGTCGCATATTGATTGACAAGTTTTTATACACCCATGAAGACTTCTGCTGTATGTTCGCATCCCGGGAAAAGGTGGAGAGATTTATGAAGGAATTCAATGTCCCAGGAGGGTTCTCTTATTCATCATCCCTCATCATGAAAAAGTTTACCGGAGTATGCGAAGGGCCAAACAGGGAGAATATCCCAACACCAAACGAAATGACTGAACTGCTGACGAAAATCGGACCAAATTTAAAATGGGTTGCACTGGGAGTTACTGTCCAAGATGCTGGAAGAGCTGGAGTTATCACTGCAGAACTGATGTCTCTAGTTCCAAACGTGGAAACATTTCTGATTCGCTTTACCTTGCTAGTTCAAAACGAAGCCGAAATCGAACCTGTTGCCTTTCCTGACATTCCAGTCTTGCCAAAGTTAAAGTACCTGTGCATTTACCTGAAATACAGGTCTGATCCAAATGAAGCACCTTTAAATATTCCATGGCCAGATTTCTCCAAAACCTTTCCAAACCTTGTCTCCCTAAGCTTATCCTTGCCCCTTTGGAAAGAGGAATACAACCAAGCCGGACTATTTCCGAATTTGGAAACATTGGAGATGCTCCACAGCCAATTGGATATACAGACAACGGAAGAAAAACTATTCAAAATATTTTGGAATTTGCATGCTCCAAAACTGAAGACTGTGAGTTTGAATTATCACTACACGCATCCGGACGATAAGTCCCTCTACTTCTTGACAACGCTGATTCCGATTGCTATCAAAGATAATAAGCTTAAAATGTGATGATGCTTCTTTTACCTCACGAGTACACACATGTATCAGTTTGACCTTAATTGCCCAATTACTTATCAATGATTTCATACACCGATTAAAGGCATTTTTTCAATTGAAAACTTCTTTGCATCAACTTCTTTCATTTTCACTTTGTAAACTTTACCTATTACCTTTATGGAATCATTGTTTTTCAAATTCAGACACAATATTTTCTGAAAAGATACGCTTTTGTTTGACGCTCCTTGAAGCTCGAAATAAAGACAAGTCCTTATCTCGTCTCGGAGATTTCTTGTAGCCATTTGTGAGTTTAAAAAGTGGTTTCAACAAGGGAAAAATATGAAATTTTCAAATGAATTATGTAGCAGAAATTCAAAGGAATTATTACATCAAAATCTTGAATGCAAATGAAAGCTAGTTTAGTCCCTACGATTGTACATCTAAGTAATTGCTTTTAAAGGTTTTTAATAATTTTAAGAAAAAGAAGATTTCTTCACTTCTAGTAGAACTATTTTTGCCAAAAGTGCACTCATCATCGATTCCTATTTCTTCACATGAGCACGACGAGGTCATGAAAAGAAAAGCCGACTTTCTATTTTACTTTCACCAAAGTTATTTGATAAAGCGATGCACTAAACTATAATAATCAATAAAATTTTAGCAGTAATGGTGAGTTGTATTTAATAACTACTCCATCTTTGACCTTTTTATTCATAGTTTTAAGAAGAAATGCTAATGCAATAGGCCAAGGTGATCAGCAGACCCTTTAAATTAGAAATACCACTTTCGATAATTTTAATAATCTACTATGCAATAATAACCAATAAACAATTACGAAATAAAGCGAAGGAGGAAGTAGTTTAGTACACTAGCAGGTGATGTCTGAATGGTCTTATCAGATGATGGGTTGATTTCGTCAATGATTAAGGGATCTTCACTTAATCCATCTGTAGAAGAAAAAGTGGATTCCGCTTGTGGAGTCAGTTCATCAGCCTCTTTTACAACATCTGCACATGCTTCCGAAGATGAAGTTAAGGTGTTTTCTTCTTGATGTCGATGGCGCTTGGCTGGCGGTGCATCATTCCAATCAATCATTGTAGTGCGCTTGCCAGTGCTAGTTGATGGTAGAGACAACTTTTGGTGGTAAAGCTGTACCAGAAGTAGCATCACCTGTTAGCAATTTCTATAAATCTTTTGATTATTAAATTTTGTTTGCCTCCCTCTGGAAATTATAAAAAATAAAAACATCTATTGTACTAGGTTGTTCATTTTGCATTCGACGAAACAGTAAAGCAAAATTGGATACATAATTTCAAATATACTTTTCAATAGATAAAAACGCGAAATAAAAGTGTAGTAAATTATCTGAGCACACACACCTGAATAATACCTGCTTCCCGACGATCGTTTGAGTTTTCTTATTATTTCGTCAAAGCTAAAGTAAGATTTGGGTCCAAGTGGCTCATCAGTATTCATTCATCCAATGCTACATTTCCTGTGTTTGGAGTACAATTTCTAAAACCTTTGTTGTTCCGATCCCGCCCTTGAGAGTCAATTATTATTATTAGAGCACGACTGAGCAAGGTAGATAGGTTCAACTTTGGATTGTGTTCCAGACTTTTAACTCTCCTCTGGATCCGAAATCTTGTTTCCTGCTTGAATTCTGAGGTTTGAGAGGTATTGGTGTTTTGGATTTAGTCCAATCATTCATGTCCACAGAGACACCGTACCGGCAACAGAACGATTCTTTTCTTTTTCATCTAAGTGAATAAATAATGAAATCGTTGTTGGGTTAGCTTTTAGCTTTAAAAACTTCAAAACCAAGGAACATTCATAAACTCAATCTAAAATTAGCTACCTACCCATTCCCTTCCCACCAATCCTGGTTTTCGTGGGGTTAGAAGAACAAACCCAATCGCAGGTTTTCTCAGTTGCTGCTTTAGTGGAATTTGGAGTGGAAAAATATATTATGGCTAATTCGAAATACGAAATGCATTACAATTTTTATTTCATTCCTCACTTTTATTTCTACCTGATGCAGAGGAAGTATTTGCAGATTGGACTGGAGCATCTCCCTAATCATCTTCAAGTACAGAAGCCTTATTTGAGGTAGCTGGAGCTGTGGCCCAATCATTCTTGCTGGCATATTTGGTAACTTGTGCCACATTGTTTTTGTTTCTAATGCGGGGATCTAAATCTACTAAATCGATATTTGTGATATAAGCCACAGACAGGTTTTCCATAAATATATATTTCAAACGTACTTGATTTTGGTGCAGGAGTATTACCCCAGTCATCTTCATTTGTGCTTTTTCTCTTACTATTGGAATCCACGCCCCAATCGTCATCCATTAACATCAGAACTGGAAGACTGATGTCCTCCACGCTGCTGCCCTATAACCGCATCAAAAAATCGGATCAAATGTTATAAACGCAACGCAATAACGGTATCAACGCAATAATAAATCTCACGTCCTCGGCTGCCAACTTTTGTCGCATTGCAGAAACAGCGCCCCAATCACCTGCAGGTTTATTTCTTGTGTCAGTTCCCCAGTCTTTGTCAGCAGCGGTAAAACTGTCATTTCTGGATCCAAACCCTGATGATCTGCCTCGGACACCACCACCACGTCCTTTGTAACCAGTAATCATATTAAACAAATTTTTATGATAATATGAATGTTTCAATAACAGTAGTAAGTATTGGTACCTCCATCACCATCTCCCCGTCTTCCTCGGGTAGAATTACTAGATGGCGAAGGGTTGTTGTCCCATTTGTCTTTGTTGGCCGCAGTTCCAAAGCCACTACCCCAATCATCATCAGCGGCTGTGTTATTTCTGCCACCACCCCTAAAGGAATTGTACTCAAACGGACGACCACGGCCTATTCAAATAGAAGCGTGATTTACAGTTTTTGTCGGTGAGAAAGTTCTTTCTTTCTTTTATTCTAATAAACTAGTAACATATAGAACAATAATAATATCAATAAAACTAAAACCAAATAAGTTAAACTAAAGACCTCTACTACCCCCAGATGAGTCTCCTCTTTTCGTGGGCGGTGGATCATCCCAATTATCCTCTGCCGGGTTGTTAGTTTTGGAGTTACCACCACTTCCCCAATCTTCATTTGCTGCACTTCACCAAATGAGCTGGTGCCGAATGATCTATTTCTGTCATTACCACGACCTATATAAACAAAGTTTTGAAGAAAAAAGTTAATTGCTCACATGCTGGACCTGAATTTAAAACTGCCATAGAAAAACTTTTTATTCTCAGGACTCATGTAGAGAAATAAAACCGTGATGTGAACCAGACTATTTACGGGAGTAGATGAGCATTCAACAAGACTGATGCTGATTTTAATACTGATTATAATACTGATGATACTGACTAGGAAATAATCATTAAGTCAAAAGCTATTTATTTCTATAGTCAGCTTGAGCTTACCCTGCCTCCTTCAAAAGTATTTCCTCTATTTGTGGAATTTGGTGGCTCATCCCAGTTATCATCCGCAGGGTTTGTCTTCACAGTTGAACTACTACTACCCCAATCCTCATCAGCGGCATTATTACTACCGAAACCACAGCGAATGACAGCGAATTGAATTTTGTTTGGCTGGCTGGCTATAAATGTAAGGCGCATTGCTGAAATTATTGTTAAAGGAAGATCTATTTCCACCTCTTCCACCACCACCGCCAAAACCACCTCTTCATCCGCCCCTTCCGCCACATCTACTACCGTCATTACTGTCACTGTTAGGACATTCTCGAGCAAAATGGCCGGTTTTATTACATTTAAAGCAGCTTTCACCGCCTCCCTTCCACCTCTACCTAAACGACCACAACCGCCTCCCCTAGGACGATCCCCATTGTTACTACTACTTCCCCAACCAGAATAAAAGTTTGCATCAGCAGAATATCTTTTCCCTTTGGCTCCACTATTCCCTTCCGCTGCTTTCCTGGTAGATTTGATCAACTCGAGGTAGGACACGCCAAGTTTCATAGACAATAAAAGTACTTGTACTTGTGGAGTTATATTGGTGCAGTCTTCCAACTTTGATAAGTCAATGTTCTAGAAAAAGCAAAAAAAAAATGCAAAAGATCGAACAGTTTAGTAAAATATGCTTTCAGCAGGGATACAACTTTCTACATTCTCCCTGGCGCCAATAGTGCCTAATGAAATGAAATAATTGCAATGAGAGGCTGGCAATGTCTGAACTTACTTTTCCTTTAACCAGATCCACCTCATCTTTATAACCTTGACTAATGAAAAGGTTGAGAGCATGTTCCATTGTCCAATCTTGACCTGGCTCCGGAAGCGCAAACTTCACTTCCTCGTTCTTCACCACTGGTTCATCGCCCCAATCTTCATCCATGATTAAAATAGTTCAACACTTTACAAAATCAATTTAATCAATTATTATAAATGTAATTAAAAAACCATCGCATATTTACCGAACGCGACATTCAACAATTGTGACAAGTTCTTTAATCTTTCATAAATTTCATTCCAAGCCAAGCCCTTTTCAGTGAAAGATACAGATATGGCTCCGTTTGAATTTGACAAATTTTGAAAGTATTGATCGCAAATCTATGAAATTTATTTCCCTTTTTCAACAATACGTGATTATCAAATGTTGAAATGGTAAGACGAAACGGGCTCAAACAAAGGAAGTACATAAAATTGATGCTAGTTTTTAAAAGCACTGCAGGATTTTCTTCAACATGGCTTGGTAACATTCCTTTCTCAATGTCTACCTTTTTCTATCTAATTCTTTGTTAGGATTTGGTTAGGATGATTTAATATTTGAATATGATTGGGTTGTAGTTTTGAAATGATTGTTTCGGATCGCATATTTGACAAGTTTTAATTATAAGATTCAAATTACCATTTAAAAATAACATACAAATGCGAAAACAATGTGTTTGTCTCCTATTTTTGGCTGACGCATTAATAAACGTAAATTACAAATAGGTAAGAAGTTTACATAAACAATTTTTTAATCTATTAAAGTATTTTATTAGCATGTCTTACAGAACAATATTATGCTTGAGATTGTACACATATTATAAAGTAAGTGATGGCTAATCCAACAATCTGAAATACAAGAACTTTGTATTTCAGATTGTCATTGAAGTATAATTTTTAATTTGTTAAAACTTACGTTTGCCAACAGCAAATAGTCATACGGGAATATATTCCCGGCTTTAATAGATACTGGCTTCTTTTCCAGCTCATGTAATAAGAAAGAAAGTTGGTTAAAGGGGACCATATTTCTATTACTGTCCACTGCTAGCCACTCGCATAAGGTTTCCATCTATAAATTGGTAAAAGAATTTGACATTTAAAACAGGAGTACATCATTGATTTAAATTAATAGGTACTCAATTATTGTTACTTACTTGATGAGGAATGTCAGCGGACAAGTATGCAATGACTGTTTCAGATGAGAAATAAAATACAAGTCCAAAGTACACTAACCATTGTTCTTTGGTAACTTCCGTGACAAATTTTTGGATTATAATGGCGTATTCAAAAATGACAGCTATCAAAAACAACAAAATATAGTTTCCAAATACGCTATTAATTAAGCAAGCTAATCCTTTCAGCAGTGTGTATGTTTCGTAAATCTTTTCCCACCGGGTGACATCTTTCTCTATTGTTATTAAAAATTTAGGATGAAATATTTGGTCAAAAATTTCTTTAGTTTTTGAATTTGGTAAAGGAATGTCTCTTTTTAAGTCTGTTGCAAATGCTCGAACATTATTCCATAAGGTGAAGGAAATCATTATCATAAGAAGTTCACAATATGTGCCAAATAACTTCCTATATAACCAACCAATGGCTGCAATTACTCCTAAAACCCAGCCTTCTTGCAAACTTTCATTAGTTTGGAGTAAATAAGATTTTGATTCGAAATAATTATTTATGGAACTAGAAAGAAAGAAATTGTAGCGACCCCAGAGTTTCATTGTTTCCCACCATTGACATTTTTCTCTATTGTTATTAAAAATTTAGGATGAAATGTTTGCTCAAAAGTTCCTTTAGTTTTTGAATTTGGTAAAGGAATGTCTCTTTTTAAGTGTGTTGAAAATGCTCGAACATTATTCCATAAGGTGAAAGAAATCATTATCATAAGAAGTTCGCAATATGTGCCAAATAACTTCCTATATAACCAACCAATGGCTGCAATTACTCCTAAAACATAGTCTTCTTGCAAACTTCCATTAGTTTGGAGTAAATATGATTTTGATTCGAAATAATTATTTATGGAACTAGAAAGAAAGAAATTGTAGCGACCCCAGAGTTTCATTGTTTCCCACCAAACAAAAACATTCCTGTAGCTCCCGTTTTTATGTTCGGAAGGGACTGATTCCAACGGTCCAAGGCTTCTTCCAATCATCCAATCAAAAATGGAAAAGCTTAAGAAAATGATGCACAGAAGGTGTGCAGAAAATAGCAGTCGCTTTGATGATTTGCCCTGTATTTCTCCGATTTTTTGCGCCATCTGTACAATATCACGTATTTGATACTTTTTGACCCACAGTGTCCATATCATGACAGTTTTTGCTATGATGTTGAAAACCCTTATTGCTGCGTGAAAGTACAGTGAAGGGTTGGGATGAACTGGAAAAGACGTTCTAAAAACAGATAACACCCAAAATGAAAATGACAATGTAAAAATTGCACAGAATACTTTTCGAGGGAGGCTGCCTTCTTGTATGGTAACGTGATTGGCAGAGGGTGTAATAACTATATGATAAGGAGTCAAACAAAGGTGATAGGAAAAGTCAAAGAAGACTTTTAAAACGGGTATGTGAGAAACTTTAGTACTATCAGGTTTAACAGAATCTTCAAAGAAAGGACTAAACTGTCCGTTTGTATTTAATCGTTCTTCACTCATCTTCTTTAATTTTAGATTTGTCCAAACTTTGTTCTTTAATTTGAGCAGCAGAACAGTTTTTGAAAAAACTGTTCTGCTAGTAACCAATCAGTTAAAAACTAGGTGATGAATCTATTAGGGTTAGATATATTAATGGCCTATATTCCGAAGCTCCACCAACTTGATAGCAATCAAGCAATTTATCTAAAACCCCGTCACAAATAAATACATTTTATTTATGCTGTACAAACAAATTTACTACTTAACTTTTGTGTACGTACATAACCTAAAGATTTTAATATGACAATACTTTAATATGAGGTAAGTAAAAGCAAGCTAATGGTATTCTTCAAAACGCTTGATTCAGCCGTAAGAAGAGTTTTACTATTAAAATGGATCAAGTTACCCCGCATGTAATACTAAGAACAGGACAGGAGTTTAAGAAGGCATTCAACCATTTGTCATGCCTTTTCCTTTTTAATTGTGTTGATTTATTTAATAAGCTGTTGATGAATGACCCATTGCGCCTTTGTAGATTCCACTTTTTACACGAGATGCGTCAATTGTCATTACTACCAACGGTTTCTCTTCCATATTTGTGCAAACTTGCCTGAAAAATCTTGTATGCATATGACAGCTAGTTTAGTCACTAGGATTGTACATCTACGTAATTGCTTTCACAGGTTTTTAATAATTTTAAGAAAAAAAAAGATATTACTTCTAGAGTCTTCACTTCTAGTAGAACTCTTCTATTTTTGCCAAAAGTGCATTCATCATCGATTCCTATTTCTTCAAGATACATGAGCATGACTATAGGTCATGAAAAGAAAAGCCGACTTTCTATTTTACTTTCGCCAAAGTTATTTGAGACGGCGATGCACTAAACTATAATAATCAATGTTAGCAGTAATTGTGAGTCCTACTTAATAGCTATCCCATCTTTGACCTTTTTATTCATAGTGCTAAAAAGAAATGCTCAAGGCCAAGCGGAACCCTTTAAATTAGAAGTAGCACTTCTATAATTTTGCTATCTATAGAATTAATGTAATAATAACCAATAAAATAACAATTAATGCATGACGAACTATCAATTGCGCATACAAGCTATATCGTGCACATTTACTGATTTGCGTAGTATACTTTTTAAAACGCTTTTTAAAACGTTTTATACTTTTTAAGTAATTGCGATGCTGCTGGTGGGAAATCATGCAAAAGTATTTTATTTACAAGGTCACAAAACATCGAAATACTGATACTAGGTTAATGACTGACTACAATGATTAGATTAGAGATTGTAGTTATTGTAGTAGCAGTAGTAGCAGACCAAGAGAGAGTGAATGTTTCCGGTTGACTTGGAGTTAATTGTTTTGTTAATAGGAAACAATTGGTAATATCAACAATGCAATAGTGTCTGGTTGGTAATATATCCCTTTATTTACATTTTCATGCTAAAAAACTTTTCATGGTATTTGTCATTTTTAGCTTAATGTATTTAGAGTTAGTTTATACATAAAGAGTGATTATTCAAACAAAAAACAAACTGCAAAAATATTTGTATCAATAAATGTGAATGGTTCACCAAAATACCAAAAAATGTCAGAAAATATTAAAAACAAAGTTCAAAAATTCAATAATATGTGTTAAAAAGCACTATCAAAGCTCATCCCGAGTCCCGAGGTCGAAATAAAACAGGAGAAAGTAGTTTAGGCTTTAGCAGGTGATGTCTAAATGGTCTTTGTTGTATCAGATGAAGGGTTAGTTTCGTCAATGATTAAGGAATCTTCATTTAATCCATCTGTAGAAGAAAAGGTGGATTCTGCTTGATGAGTCAGTTCATCAGCCTCTTTTACAAGGCCAAGGTTCCCATCTGCACATGCTTCCGAAAAAGAAGGTAAGATGTTTTCTTCTTGATGTCGATGGCCCTTGGCTGGCGGTGCATCATTCCAATCATTATCATTATCATTAGTGCGCTTGCCAGTGCTAGTTGAGTGTTGTTACTTGTGTCAACTTTTGGTGGTAAAGCTGTACCAGAATTAGCATCACCTGAGTCCATGTTAGCAATTTCCATAAATCTTTTGATTATAAAATTTTGGTTGCCTCCATCTGGAAATGATAAAAATAAACACATCTTTCGTATTAGGTTGTTCATTTTAAATTGGAATAAGCGTAGCGTGACCGACTTACCTCAAGTAGCTTTGTCTTTTCCAACTGTACTTTTAACAACGGTATCAGCTTCTGATTCCCACTCATCACAATCTGCAATACTCTCACTTCTACTACCTAACAATTTTCTTTCCCCACAGTTCAAACTGTGACCTATGCATTCGACGAAACAGCAGTAGAGCAAAATTGGATACCAATTTCCATACTTTTCAATAGATGAAAACGCGAAATAAATTTACCAAGTGTAGTAAAATATCTGAGCACACATCTACTTCTACTACTTCCCGATGATCTTTTGAGTTTTCTTTTCGTATTATTTCGTCAAGGCAAGGCTAAGATTTGGGTCAAGTGGTTCATTAGAATTCCATTCATCTAATGCCACATTTCCTGTGTTTCGAGTACAATTTCTAAACCCTTTGTTGTTCCGATCCCACCCTTTAGAGTAAATTATTATTATTAGAGCACTGAGCAAGTTGCATGGGTTCAATCAATATCATCAATTTTGGATTTTGTTCCTAGACTTTTAACTTACCTCGGGTTCCGAAATCACGTTTCGTGCTTGAATTCGGAGCTTTGTGAGGCATTGGTGTTTTTGGTTTAGTCCAATCATCCATATCCACAGAGACACCGGCAATAGAACGATCCTTATATTCTTTTTTATCTAAGTGAATACAAAATGAAATCGTTGTTGGGTTAGCTTAGCTTTAAAAACTTCAAAACCAAGGAACATTCATAACCTTCAACCTAAAATTAGCTACTAACCATTTCCCTTCCCTCCAGCAGATGGATGGATGGATTAGCAGCACCCCTATCATCGTCTGCATTGGTTTTCGTGGGGTTAAAAGAACAATCCCAATCGTCGGTTTTCTCAGTTGCTGCTTTAGTGAAATTTGGAGTGAAAATAAAATATATGATAGCTAATTCGAAATACGAAATGCATTAATTTTTATTTCATTCCTAACTTTTATTTTACCTGAAGCACAGGAAGTATTTGTAGGTTGGACTGGAGCATCTCCACAATCAACTTCAAGTACAGAATCCGTCTTTGGGATAGCTGGAGCTGTGACCCAATCATTCTTGCCGGCAGACTTGGTAACTTGTGCAGCAATGTTTCTGTTTCCAATGCAATGAGGGGATCCAAATCTACTAAATCGATATTTATGATATAAGCCACAGGTTTTCCATAAATATATATTTCAAACGTAGCACTACCACATACTTGGTTTTGGTGCAGGAGTATCACCCCAGTCATCTTCATTTCTGCTTTTTCTCATACTATTGGAATCCACGCCCCAAATCGTCATCCATTATGTTAACTTCAGAGCTGGTAGACTGATGTCCTCCACGCTGCTGCCCTATAATCGCATCAAAAAAATCGGATCAAATGTTATAAAAGTAACAACCCAATAATAAATCTCACCTCGTCGGCGGCCAACTTTTGTCGCAGTTGCAGAAACAGCGTCCCAATCACCGTCATTTGCCTTTGCAGGTTTATTTCCCGTGTCAGCTCCCCAGTCTTCGTCAGCAGCGGTAAAACTGTCATTTCTGGATCCAAACCCTGATGATCTGCCTCGGACACCAGCACGTCCTTTGAAACCAGTAATCATATTAAGCAATTTTTGATCCTCGAATATTCAATAATCCAACCGCAATATGATAATATGAATAAGTTTCAGTAACGGTAAGTATTGGTACCTCCACCACCATCTCTCCGTCTTCCTCGGGTAGAATTACTAGATGGTTGTTGCCGCAGTTGTCATTGTTGGCCGTAATTCCCAGTCATCCTAATCATCATCATCATCTGCTGCGTGATTCCTGCTCCTCTCTAGAGAACTGCCGTCAAACGGACGACCACGGCGTATTCAAATAGAAGCGTGATTTACAGTTTTAATCGGAGAGAAAGAATAAACTAGTATCATAGAACAATATTACCACGGTCTATGTAAACAAAGTTATAAGTTTTGAAGAAAAAAGTGAATTGCTCACTTTCAGGATCTGAATTTAAAACTGCCATAGAACAACTTAGAGTTGTAGAGTGGCGGTTATATATATATTTTGCACAACTAAAACCGTGATGGAAACCGCCGAAAAGTAAAGACAGACTATTTACGGGAGTAGATGAGCATTCAACAAGACTGTTGCTGATTATAATACTCTTCCAGCGCCCCTTCCGCCACCTCTACCACTGTAAATCACTGTCACTGTTAATACATTCTCAAGCAAAATGGCCGGTTTCATTGCATTTAAAGCAGCTTCCACCACCCTAACGCCTCCCCTATAACGATCCCCATTGTAACTACTGCTTCCTAAACCAGAATCAAAGATTACACCAGCAGAAAACCTATTCTCTTCGGCTCCACTATTCCATTTCGCTGCTTTCCTTGTAGATTTGACCAACGCGAGGAAGGACACGCCAAGCTTCATAGCCAATAACTGCACTTGTAGTTTTCAAACTTTGACAATTCAATGTTCTAGGAAATGCAAAAGATCGAATAGTTTAGTAAAATATGCTAGTGCCTAAAGAAATAAAATACTGACAATGCAATGGGAGACAGCAGACAATGCCTGAACTTACTTACTTTTCATTAAATCAGTTCCACCTCATCTTTATAACCTTTTTGACTAATGAAAAAGTTGAGAGCATCCAGTCCAGTTTTGACCTGGCTCCGGACGCGCAAACACTTCCTCCTTCTTCACTACTGGTTCATCTCCCCAATCTTCATCCATGACTTGAATAGATCAACACTATAAAATCAATTCAATCAATTCTAGCCTTGTTTTATTATCCACTTATCATTTCTTCACTGCCCGAACTTGCAATGATCTTTTGCCTATTCAGAAAGCTACTTGTAACCGTGTAGCCCCAGCCGAATCCATCGATTATTATCTTAGATTATCTCTTTGTGCACTTGATTTTAACAATCGCTCTCCAAACTTATTACACTTCGCTATTTAGATTTAAAATGTTCAAATCCAGAAACTCCTCCAAAAATCATCCTTTCCAAGGTGTTTCCTCTTTTTAGTAAATCTTGTTAAAAATCGCATTTTCTGTAGTTGATCTTGCAACTATTTTTGCAGTGTTCTTTATATAAAATCGGAATAAACGATGATGGAGGCAAATGAATGAGTCGCAACCATGACCTCCAAATTGTAAAGCTCAAATGACAAGAACGGAAAGAAGGAAGGGAAAGGACGAGAAGTGGTTTTTTTCAATCGAGAGCGAGTCGAGAAGGCAAAAAGTGCTGGGAATGAATGGGAAGCAGAAAGAAAAGGGAACTATGCGCTAAACACGGAGGACAATATTTGGCAAAACACTCCGCAAATTATTGGAAATTCTGGGTATTTAGCAATTGTATTGCTTATATTCTTTGTTTGCGCCGAGACCCATTCAAAGGTAAGGCAAATAATTTTAAAAGGAGATTCCAAATAAAAACAACTTTAATTTTAAGTAGATTCAAACCGAAATGCATAAATGCCATCCAACAAAACAGGGAGGATTTGTGGCAAAATGAGACATTTAAGTTGATCCTGGCATACGATGAGAATCGAAGTGTTAATTATATAGATTGTTTACAACGAGAATTTAATGGCTCCGCTTGGGATTTCTTGCAAATTTTTCAGTGACGTATGTATTTCTAGGATCGGTATAATTAAATTAATAAAATATTTGATTGGTTACATAATTAATATAAACTTCACTGAACATTGCAGGGTTTCTCGTTAGTCATTACCTATTGTCTTATATTGTTTTTCAAATTCAGATACAGAAAAGATTCTAATTTTGCTTAAAGCAATTTAAAATTAAGTCAATATTTAAAATTTATTATGTGCACACCAAAATAAGCAGAAATTAATTAAATTGACGATGATATTTGTAACGACATTTCAATAAAATGAAATTTCATTAGGATTTTAGTACGTTTGTAAAGCAGTTGTAATAACTTTTTCATTGCAAAAATGCATTTTGATAAATCCAGTATTTCTACGAATAAAGCGTTTTCTGAAAAGGCACGCTTTAACTTGAAGAAACCTTCCAAGCCCGAAACAAAGACAAGTGCATATCTTATCACAAGTTTAAACTTTGCCTCATACCTCCACTTTGTCCCATTTCACGTAGAATTTAATCACGCCTTGGGAGAATATTTAATAATTCCAAATCACGTAATTAGACGGGTAAGTTTTTATTATTATTCTAATTGAAGTGACATTGATAAAACTTCTTTCTTAAAAGGTATTATGTGGGATAATACACCTCGGCAGTGTTTGTAACTACATTTACTCTCGTAACGGCCTAGCCAACATGATAACCTCCATCAGCTTTCAAATCAAGTCGTCAACTTTAAAAGAACTCTTCTATATTTTGTCAGGCTTTGGCAGTTTGTTTTTCTTTGCTTCGTTCATGGTTGTAGTTTGGAGGGAACAGGATAAGTTGCTAATTTGCATAAGGAAAACATCAGTTCCGAGTATTGGGACAGAATGGAAGCTTAAATTAATTGTAATTAACTTAATTAATTGAAATCTAACTGATAGCACAATATTTAAAGACATTTTATTAAATACAGATTGCAATTTTCATGTTTTTCGTCATATTCGGTTTCGGCTTATCCCATTTCTTCACAAGCAACGCTTTGTACATGAATGGATCAAATTGTGAGAGCGCCCTGCAATTGATATTACGCGTTGGTCAATTATATTGCTCTTGTTGTCTCTACTCTGTATCTTACTCCTTGTTCATGATAATGGCGGCTTTTTGCAATGTTTCATACTATTTCCTTCAAAATTTGGCAATTAATCAACAATCATGCCCAAGAAAGGTAAACTATTGCTTATTTTATTTGCAAATAAGCACAATCTTACGTAATTGTTTTTTGCAAGGTTCTCAATAACTTCCGGGAGTTGAAGGAGCTATCCCAACATATTAGAGACTTGTATGGCACACAATTGCTAATGTTTTACCTAATGACTTTAACCTACTATACGCTAATCACGGAGGACAATATTTGGCAAAATACTCCGCAAATTATTGGAAATTCTGGGTATTTAGCAATTGTATTGCTTATATTCTTTGTTTGCGCCGAGACCCATTCAAAGGTAAAGCAAGTAATTTTAAAAGAAGCTTCTAAATTAAAAAACCCTTAATTTTAAGTAGATTCAATCCGAAATGCAAAAATGGCTTGCCATCCAACAAAACAGGGAGGATTTGGGGCAAAATGAGATATTTAAGTTGATGTTGGCATACAATGAGAATTTAATCGATCCCGTTGGAATTGGCTGCAAGTTCTTTACAATGAATTATGGATTTCTAGGATCGGTACTAATTTAAATGAATTTCTTAATACTTTGAAAAATGTTATCAATTTTATTACGTCTTTACGTGTTTTTTTGCTTTAGACTTTGTCATTGATTGCTACATACGGAATTATTATATTTCAGCTTAAATTGCAAAATTAATTAGATTCTTGTTAGAAATTGTTATCTAATTATCATAAATGATTATTACATCAAGTATTCCTGAAGCTAATTGCATAATGTACACAAAGGTGTGTCTTATTTATCAAAATGTCATAATTTTGGCAATCATTATTAGTTCCAGTATTGCAATACGAAAGCTACTAATAAAATTGAATTTTCTGTTGAGCAATTTCAAAATGATTTTTTTAAAAAACTGACAAATCCAAGGGGTTTTCATAAAAGAAAGCCGTGATGATGTTTTATTCAATCCAATTATCGTCACAACTTTAAACTCTGCTTCATATTTGCATCTTGTGCCCATTCAAGTTAAACAAGAGCAAAATGGGAAGTATTTCGTGGTTGCACTTTAATTATTCCGAAGGGTGAGTGTATTTAAAATATTGAAAATTTTATATAATAATTATTCGGATTTTAAAACCAGGCAATTTGTGGAATTCTCCATCTTTTTGTTATCTGGGATGCATGGATGATGAGGGATCCACGAGGCGAAGGTCTAATTCCAATACTGAACCGTCTCTTTTCCCTGCTCACCTCCGAGGAAGATACATCCTCAGGACTTGCAACTACTTTTGAGTTTATCACGAAATTTTGTCGATTTGTTTTGGACTTTGCTTTGCTGTGGGTTTGCTGGCTGAAGTGAAAAGAGCTTCAAAGTTATCTTTGTAAAGGAAGTATGTAAAACCGGAACGGAAAGGAAGCTCAAACTAATTGTAATTAAAATTTAATTAATAATTTAAATATTTAAAACTAAACCTCTGGTTATTTTTAGGCTGTGAGTTGTATTTGGATTACTTACAGTGCTAAATATGCTGCCACAACTCAATAACGTCAAGGATATCATATCCAGGCTTTTTTAACTAGTATTGAAAAAGTTTGGAAGTTATCAAAGTACATTGTAAATCTTTACATCGACATTTTGTATTTTTTCATTTTATATAATGCTCGTATTCGTCATTCCATTGCGCACCGTTTCCAACCAATTTTGCTTCATTATGGAAGCTTTACCATCAATACCAAGGTTTATTGATGGCTAAGATGGAAGAGAAAGTTACTCCAGAAGATATAAACGAAGTAATCAAACTTAACTCCTTTTTAAAACTCGCATGTTATCATTATTCAATTTTATTTCAGGTTCTTGAAAAGTTAAAAACCCTGAAAGAACTCTTTAATGATACAAAAGCATTGCTTGGAACGGCAACCCTGGCCTATTACATTTTAACGGTTTCGTACTACACAAAATTTTCAGATAAGGTATATTTATGGAACAAGTATTACCGTTTTTACCAACCTCAGCTATCTTTTAGTCGTCCTTTTCATGCGCTGAAAGGCATTCCAAAGTTTAAAGTGGAATGCAAAAGTGGATTGGAACGACGAGAATTAATGGGGGAGATAAGCACAGAGGAAAGAATGAGGTTGATGAAAGCTTCAAATTATAATTTACTAGATCATGTTGGACTTTCTTGTAGTTTCTTTAAAGTTACTTATGGATTCATAGGATTTGTAAAAGTTCTTTATTGCATAATTTCCGCTGATGCGCGTATGCTAATGTGAATTAATATTTTTTAGAGTTTACCTCTCATTGCTACCTAAGCATATTTACATACAATAACATTTCACAGTTTGATTTGCACTTTTTATTAGGTTTATTGTGTAATACAAAAGTATATAATATAACTAAATAGTAACGGATAATGCTAATTACTATCATTAGAAACATTACTCATCTCTAGTTCCCTCGCTTCACTAGCATCCTTAGTTCCGGACAGATTTTAAGTTTACAGTTGCGCTTTCTAAACATTTCTTCAAGTTGATCCCAGTACCTATACGGCGTATCCTGCACAAAATCCCACGGGACTCGTCCATTCTTATCGGGAATATCTATATCCGCTCCATAGTCCAAAAGAAGCTTAACTTTTTCAATCAAGAACTCTATCACTGCTCCACCATTCAAAGCTAGTAGAAGAGGAGTTTCTACGCATTTTCCACGATGATTTGCATCCAACTTTTTTTCCAAGAAAAATTTTAGCATTTCAACACTACCATGAACCACACTAAAATGGATCAAAGAGCCTGCGCAATCTTCATACAAAAAGTTCGCACCGCTGTCAGAAAGAAATTCCATCTTTTCATATCCAATCTTCTTGTCCGTATCAAGTACAGTGAAGAATATTAATCTCATGAAGAGCCGTTGATAGAGAGATTGATGGGAATGAAGTTCACTCAGATTTACGTCAACACCTTTCTCAATACAGTACTTTAAAGACTCCAAAGTTCCATAACTTGCTGCCTTAAAGGTCATTTTTCTGGTAATATATTGCCATACAACGGGGTCACCAGAGTGGGAAAAAGCTTTTTGTATGTATTCAAATACTGCATCCCTATTTCCCGTACATGCTTGGTCAGCCTGCTTTAAAAACTCAGTCCCAATTAACTGCTTATCATATGTAAGGATATTCTGAATGCCCTCTGTTGTGTTCACTTTTAACCGACGCTTCTTTCCATTTACATGCCAAAACAAGTTTCGCTACAAAAATAAGATATTTTATTAAGTTAATTATCAGTAAATCAAAGTTGTTTCAAAATTTTACTCTCACCTTTCTTTCCATGACTTTTGCTACTGCAGAAGTGTCCGAAAACTTCACAAGACATGATTTTGGCCCTTCGGAATTATGGCGATCTAGTTTTTGATATATCTCCCACTCCAACACATACATTTCCACGCCAGTCACATCTCCAAATTTTGCAAAGAATGCCTGAACACCAGTAAATATAATTAGGGTTTCTTAAGACAATGACAAATAAGTAGAAGAATATGCAATGCTAACCGTAATGCGGTCAGTGGTAACTTCTGGCAAGTAACTGACGAAAATCTCAGTAGTATTATATTCTTTGCTAACTCTAGTCTTTGTTTCATTGCATCCGGTGGTTGAATCTTCACTTTTTTCAAGGGTTTCATCTTGAGCTTCTACCTCTGTACGTGGGTCTGGAAGCTGAACATCTAATGAAGTTGTTCTTTTAGTGCACCTAATCCTTTCCAGGGTCATTTCATCCACGCCACTGTTGGCATTGCTTTCTTGAAGAATGCAATTAATCAAAAGACTTCCCTCATCGGTGAAATAAGATTTAAAATTCTGCGGAAGGACAAAACAAGTAAGCTTGTTTGGCAGTGATTCTACTTCGCTCAGAGGTATGCAACTTTGCAAGTATCCACATTCAAAAATATTGTTGTGACTAGTCAGCTTATACTCCATTGTTAGAGCGGTGGAATATTCATTTAGTTTGGATGTCACTATTGAAAAGCAGTATAACGCTCCATGTTTTCCGTTGAAAATAGCTGATGTGAGAAGAAAGCGGTTTTTATCTTTCAGGTTAGAAATTATTGGGGTCCACAAGCAATTTTCATCTGCACCAGCCTCTGCAGCTTCCCGGAAACCAGTCAGTTCCATTTGCATGTGCTTGTTCTCCACGGAAAGGCAGTCATGGAAAGATGCATAATGTATCATTGCATCATCAGTTTTTCCAGTATTGAACCGGAAGTCACAGTCCTTGTAGCCAATTAGGTCAAAAACGTTCATCAATTTTCCAAATCTGTGTTATTGCAAAAAAGTCAAATTAGTTCTTCTGTAATCTTTCAACTTCTGTACAGAATTGCAGAATACAAATCAAATTATTTATGCACCTTTCAAAGTTGAAGTAGCATTTTGACTGGTGAGCTTGTATGAAATTCCTGGTTGGTTTGTGCTTACACCCGTTTAGTCGATACGCGCAGTTCACCTTCACAAGTCGATCCAGCTCAGATTCGAAAAACAGAATTCGAATGGGCTCCTTTTGGTCAAATCGGACTTTACAACTGGGGCAGATCTTTGAGAGTTTGTGACAGGAACAACATAGCCAGTGACCTCTCTTGCATTGAAACATTTTTCTCGGAAGGTGGAAACAAATTGGACAATTGAAGCTCTCTGGAACGTCATCAAAGTATTCATTTTGCACTGGAACAGGCAGTGCATCATCCATTTTGAGTTTGTCGTACTTAAGACCTTATAAAGGTTTGATGGACTACTAGCGGCAAAATAGGCAAAAAGTAGGACACTCATACACCAAGTTAATCGTAATAGCTCGCTGAAATGACTTTTCCCTATAAAAGTGGTAACTGATTGAAACATGATAAATATTAATCATAACTTTTATCGTTATAACATTGGTAACAATCATACAACAAATAATCCATCATCCATCCAACCTGTTCACTATTGTACGTAACAATGGTCCATGCTCTTCCTTTCTCTTTTATCTTTTTATCGTTATAACATTGGTAACAATCATACAACAAATAATCCATCCAACCTGTTCACTATTGTACTTAACAATGGTCCATGCTCTTCCTTTCTCTTTTATCGGATTTAGGATTGTGTATGCAGCAAAAGATGCAAACGGGTAAAAGTTTACCAGATCAAGCGTAAACATATTTTTAGAATGAGATTTAGAATGGTCATGATGACAACAAAATAAGGATCAAATAAACTTTCATGTTTTATGCTGTGCATAGAAGCCCCCATCCCAAACGACATTTTCTCCAGACATCATCCCACAAAGATCAGAAGACATGAAGAGGATTTTGTTGAGAACATCTTCCATTGTTATGATCCTCACTCTCGGTCATTGGAATGCCGCCCTTTGCAGTGCCCATTTGATCCATATTATCCTTCAGCATGTTTCAATAAACTTCTGAAATGTTGGCGTCCACAACTAATCAAGTTCACTTTTATTTTGTGCTGGCCAAGTTCCATAATCATGTTTTATAAAGTAATTTATAAAGTACAATATAAGATACGGACAGACTTTTTATAGCTTATTAATAGTCTGTCAAGTTCAAGATTAAGCAAAATACTAAAAATAGGTTTTGATATCTGCTACGTTTATGAAATTATGATCAAAAAACGGTGCTTAAAAGATATGTTAACTTTTCATGCAGTTTTGAATGAATTGTATTGTTTTTCGAACTTTTTGTTCAAAAACACGTGTGGTGCTCGTTATGCAATTTCAATTACAACCTGACTACCTGACATGTAGTCATTCGAAATGTAAAAACTTGTATAGAAATGTGTTGTATGTTTGGGTATTGCAAAAATATGCATAATTACGAAAATTAGCATATGGCCAAAGTTTTACATCGAAGAAAATATAATTTGCATACAATTTTGTGTTTTTTAAACTTCAAACAAGTGTATAAGTAGAAAGTATAAATAATCCTTTAGTCCGTCCTATCTTTTGTTAATTGATTCACTTTTTGCCTTATCTAATCGTAAACATAACAATAACAGTATGTTATCATAACGCACTTTGTAATCATGATTTTACAGTACTTTTCATATT
>JAANSO010000924.1:0-21492 GCA_036507315.1 Lepidocyrtus fimetarius | reverse complement strand
CAACGTTGCCAATTACACCACATGCGCTTCACCATAACCGATGGCATTTACCAAATAGATAAATTTTATAAATGAACAGGTAAGAAAGAGATGTATGAGCTCACAATGAATCAAGTAAATTGAATAACAACAATGCAAAGTTGCACATTAATAGTTATGAATTGTATCGGTCCTTGCATTCAAAATTAGTTTATTAGCCAATTTGCTATCAGTACTACTATTATCATTATGATGCTGTTCTTATCTTCCAACTGATATGAATAGCACACCCCAAAATAAAGCACGAAAATAACTAATATAACTTAAAAGGATTTTGAAAGGAATCACCTAAATTTTTAACTGCCGCAGTACCGCGACGTAATGTCTAGGCTTGAATCCAACAATGCTACATTTAAAAAATTGCTCAAAATGTCTCAAGAGCACCCGAATCTTTGAACTTTTGGATTCACTTTATACGTAATGTCTGACACATAGTTCAAGTGATTCCTGTGCAATTGGGATGATGATAGAAAGGGAAGTTTACCAAAAAGGTTGACCAAACTTCTACCTTTGCAAGAACAAGAGCAACGACTGAAGTTTCACCTTACAAACCTTTTTAATTTTGGCCATGCTACTATTAGAATTCTTTACTCTTCAAAAACGGACGAAGAAGCGTCAATGATGTTTAATTTGGACAAAAGTGAAGCAAGGCTTGTACCTGATGCAGTTCAAATTGCTTATATAATTTAAATTATATAAATAAATTAATCATGCAGTCTAATGGTAGACTCATAAATGGTTTCATTTGCAGATCACTTTAATGAACTACACAGAAATTCACTTTGAAATAATATTGAATGCCAAGAATGTATGTATTATCCCAACTTATGCCCACCTATGCCTAAAAACATTTAATATTTTTAAATTTTTAATTAATCAACGAATGGCATAGTAGAATTACTCATAATACGATAACCCACGAAAGCACCTTATAATAATTATTAATAGTACTAAAAGCAAGCAAGCCTAGGAATTTATTCATCTATCAGAGAAATATATCAAATATGATTGAGATTTTACCATTGGCATTTTAGAATGGTATATATTGCTTTCTATAATATCAATAGCCAAACCGGAAAACAACCTACACACCATCTAATTGCTGTATTGACTCGTGAACTTGCATAGGAGTTGCAGAAGTAAAAGGACAAGTTGACAAACGATGTATGATGATGATTGAGAGTGAAATGAAAGGGGCGTTGGATCCTGAGAACAAAGCATAGGCATAAAAATGGGCATCCCCAAAAATCAAGTACCTAAATGAACTTTCTTGACTCTACAGGATCAAGTTTCAATTTGTCTGGGTTCGCCTTACCTCCTCATGGTGCGTGATCTGGGAATCTGTCAGCAGTAATGGCGACGAAATGACGATGAGTTTTGTTGTGCTATTGGTGCGTAAATAATGTTTGAGAAAATTATCCTCAGGTTTGGAAAGTTATTTGGTTGAAAATATATTTACACATGAGGATGTGGATGACGTTAAAAATTACTGACTTTGAGTAACCATTACTTTTGATTGATTATCTGATAACGCAATAAATTATAGCGAAATAGGAAAACCTACTTGCTTTGACGTTTAACTTAACTTTGCTGATTATTTTGCAGAATACTTTCCAATTGGGCCTATTTGATTAGCCAATAGTTACTTAATATTTGATTATTCGTTCTAAAAATCTCCAATTTAATCCGACCCTCGTCTAGCATTACACAAGAATAAAAATTAGGTAAAATTTTAAGCAAACTTCCTGTCAAATAATTAAGCATTCTGTAATTACCACACTATTCTTTCTTCCATTGCGTGAGATGAAGGGTTTGGCAGGTCGTAACGAATTGATTGAGAACGCATAAAATTTCAAGAATTTAGTTCTTATTATCCATTGAAACTATTATTCAAACTTGCGGCATTGCATTATTATCCTTATTCTACCCGTTAACTTCATTAAAATATTTAGCACAGCTGTATTACAATAAAATTCGCATAAAATCATAACAAGCAATTTTCAAATTGCCTTTAATGACAGCAAACTCAAAAGTTGATGGAGACCTAAAGGAATAAGAGATCTCAAGATTGAATGATTAGGTAACCATCTCTATTGATAAAGAATTCTAAAAATTATGATTAGCTTGGTGGCTTGTTCTATAACTTATTTATATATTTTTATCCTTTTTAAGCAAAATAGCACAGACTCGTGTAGATTTTGATAGATATTGAAAATATGACATAGAATGTGACACTGATGGCGATCCTGTGGAGAGATAATGATAAAAATCAATATAATAATTTTTAATAACACAATCAAATTTTTCATGAATAAATTTTTCATCGTCTCTTTTGTGCTTACAGGAACATGAATAACTGTCTGCTAAAGTGTCAGAGAGACCACCCCATATTCATAAGAGTCCTCCTGCATACAATTGTCATATTTTTGAAAGACAATCTTTCCACATAAGCAAAGTGATGCAAATAAATGAAATTTAAGTTCCTTTTCTAATAACTTTTAATGACCACAGATTTTTTGTTATTCTTGAAAAGAGGAGCAGCACCTACACAATCATATTGCCAACTTCTTTCACTAACAGTTTCATTTCAATGGATAAAAATGAAAACAAAAGTATGCAAATAAGTACTCATTAAATTATGTCAAAAGGAGATCACTTTCAGTATTTTAGAAGTTTTCATAGCTTTAAAGGAAGGTGCAATTTTCATAAATTCTCATCATCCCCATTTTGCCACCCACGCCAGCAAGGCAGTTCAAATAAAAGTCTATGCAGATAGAATCACCACCACAATTTCAGTGGTCATCAGTCGCTTTTTACTGTATTTGTCCAAAATAATGCTAAAACTGCAAGAATGATGAAATCGAAGCATGAGGGCAATGATAATAACATAGGAAAATTTGAAATATGAGCCCAGATAGGTATTGTTTTGATTACAAATATCGCATAAACAAACATTATCATACCAAAAATGGGATGTGCCATCCCAAAAGCCATACAATCTTATTCAACGAGATAAAGAAGGTAAGAGAAAATGTAAAATTAAAACTATGAATGAAAATAAATAAAAAGGCGGACAAAGAATGGGATGTTTGTATAGCTATTATAAGTGAGGCCCCTCGTTCCATAACAATTACTTTGAAACAGTTGATTGGCAGCATATGCCTGTAAAACTCTTCTTTACTTTACTGACTGATTTTATTTACAATAATTTTAAACCAGGGAAAATTCAGTCTGATTTTAATCTCGCACACAAATAAGAAGCATTAATGCGCGCTTTACCAATAATGGAAGTATTGCCAGAAAGAACACAGTTTGGAAAATTACCCATTCTCGTAATTGTTTTACTTTATCGCAATTTATTGCTCACATTTTGTAAAATTATTTTTAGCCAGTTTAAGAAAAAACAAAAATGACAAAATAAAGACTGATGACACACCCTTCTTTGCTACTCATTGTGCAATCAGCATAGTAAAAAAGAATTGGCTGTTGCGTGTTTTATTCATGCCCTCCATATTTCAGAAATTTCACGTGTTCTTATTCCTTGAATATAGCGGAAGTTTAATTTACAAGAAACAATTTTCTTGATAATTTTTGGTAGCTTAAAATATTTTAAAACTAATTTTCAAAGAAACACAATGGATTGGTTTATAAAAAAAAGTCGATTGCTGTAGGTTGTTTACTGCACTTATTTCAACATTTGGTTTAACTATTTAGAATTTTCCTATATAATTTTATGCAATTTTGAAGAAAAAAAACTATTTTTTGCAAAAGCAGTAGCTAACTGCAAAGGATTAAACTGGCCATTTGCAACACGCTATACAACATCTTACAACATTCTGCCTAATCTACTGTCGAACAATACATGACAAAAGAGGACAAGAAGGATGTCATTATTTTTAAATTAAGGGAACAATACGTGATGACGAGAAATTCATTGCTCCCAAAGTTCCAACAATCCCATGACAAATTCCCAAGCTATTTGTTGGCAGTTATTTATATCCCTTTCCTTAATCTTAAAAATTTTCTATTAAAATCGTAGTTTAGAATAATTACATAAGATGTGTCAATTGCAAGACATTTACACTGACATTGTCGGATTTCATATAAAAATTTAATTTAATTTTTATCAATAGGAATCATAAAACTGTTTACATTACTACAAGCGCGTTGAAATACAAAGCATTTACTTAATAGATGTAAAGATAATTTGTTAAACTATAATTATTCCTAAAATTTTCTCACGACAATCGACAATTTCAACAAAAACTAGACCATTGCCATAATGTTGCAAAATAGATCACAAAAGAAGTGGCAATCCAAGATATCGATAAAGATCATTTTATTATTGTCTGAACAAAGTCGCTTATGATTTTTTCAATATTGGTTTCCACAGGCAAGGTTATTATGACAATGACAGTAACGAAAGCTGCTCATTGACAATGAAATCCATAATGAATTTAGATAGAGATTGATTTGTAACAATTTACTTGCTACATCTTATCAGTTTGCTACATTCGAATGATATAATGCGTGGATACCTTTTCCTTATCAGAAAATAATTATTTTATCTTTTGATTTTTAACTTGAAGCATCTGCGTAGGTACATAGGCTTACTTTGATATAGAAAATGATAAGTTGGTTAAAAGATTGACGCATAAAATGATTTCAAAATCACTTTTCATTGACAATTACAATTTTGTATGAAGCCTCCTACNCACTTTTCATTGGCAATTGCAATTTTGTATGAAGCCTCCTACTCTAGCCTTTAAAAAGAAAATAGATACGGTGCGGGAGCGTTATTAAAGTATATTTCATACAAAACCTACAACATTTTGAATTATTGCAAGAAATGGTGGTAAACAGCAGCAGGTATTGATTATAGGAATAATATGTTTGGGCAAATCATGGCTGCGTGTGGGCTTTGTCATAATCTAGTTTGACATTCATAAGGTAAGTTAAATAGCTAAACATCTTATGTAGAAATTCTATGCATCATGTTATCTGAAATTGATTTTATACCATATCATTCTATTGAGAATTATTTCTCAAAATAAGAAAGATTTGGAAATTATTATGTATTTTACTAAAATGTATACACAACGGAACCATTCTGGGGATATATGATTAAACAGGTAGATAATGCAAATGTATCTGTAACAGCACCTTGAACGTAATAATAGCCCAACATTATTTTTTGCATTTGTTCAATATTAAGAAGTTTATGTAATATGAAAGTTTACAATTACAAACACAGCAGGATACAATTTACTAGTCCAATTTGAATGCAAATAAGTGCAATGTACGGATGGAGGTAAGAAGGAGTAATCATCCACGGTTACAATATTGTAGGTAGCTCTATAATCTTTGAATAGAAGCACTCCTGCCACTTTGCCCAGTAATCAACAACAAATGGTACAAACCCCAGTAAGCTAATAAAATAAGATTGGTGTGGCATAATGAAATTGTCAAAAGATAAAGAATGTGAAGGTGGACAAGTTATGGGGCTCTCTTTCACGTTTTCCCCTAGAATCTTGCCTTTACGAAGATTTTTTTCAAAGAAACGAAATATATTAGCAGCAACATTACAGTACCTTCATCTTCGGCACCGGAATAATTATTGCAAGATTGTCATCTCCCTTCGTCAATTCTACTCTCAAATTTCAACAAAGTCAATGATCTTACCATGCAATCCAACACATACAGTACAGACAGGATCCATTCATTATAATTCGATCAATTCAAACATTGAAATAAAAGTATTTAATTCAGAGCTGTCGTAAAATATCGGAAAGCTCATTAAAACACTTTTAAAGATTGCAGATAGAGGATATTAAAGCAATCAATCAATAAATTTTTTTTATTGTACATGATGATGAGGTTGCTAGAATGTCATGCCATTGTTGGCAGTATGAAATTAGATGAAAAATTATTTGGTGGCATTTCTTTGCTACTATGTAATCTAAAGTGTGAGAAGTCGTGTGCTTAATAATGATGCTAGTTCAAGTCTACCGTACGTGTACATGGTGTACAGCGTTGTACAAGCGTTGGATATATGAAAATGCGCAGGTGGGAACAAATTTTGTACGTGGTCCTTCGTTATACATTGTAAAGGCAATCAAAACTGTATCAATCAGGGTGACATATAATCATTGTGTAGATTCATTGTGTAGATAGCCACCTTACAAAGTTATTTTTTGGAATAAGTAAAAAGTGTCAAGTTCATTATTTGTTCATTTCACAATGAAATATTAAATAATTCTACTTTTTATACAATAAAAAACTCATTTGTAAGCTATATAATGAAATAATGAAACAACCAATCAGAATTGGATGGCTTTTAGTCAGGGCTAAATACAAAAAATTGCTAATTTTCTGCAATTCAATGAAACCTCATGTGTAATCCAGCCTTTCTACTGTCCACCAAACAGTGACCAAGAAAGATTGATGAATTTCTTTTTAAAAAATTGCAAAACTATGTTAAAATTCAATTTAATAGTGTAATGCATTACTCCATTCTAACGATCAATGCCCTTGACGGTTGAAAACTGTTTTGACAGTAGATGTTGATGAAGCAGGTGCTACCACAATGAAGAATCAATCAATCATTCAATCAAAGAATTAAACGTGATGCAGTGTATGAAAATGCGACATCTTCCTGTAGTTGAATACGAGATCCAAGCCTGGGTGTGTTAAGGCTTTGCCTGAAGAAAAGCTTAAAGAATTGAAGCAGTAGGGGGTTAAGTACATTGCAATTTTTTCTGATTTGTTGTACCATTGCAAAAACAAACCAAGACAATTGGAAATTTCTGCAACAATGTATTATTTTCCTAGCATTCATTTTCGTGTTCAAATGAGCGTGAGTTAATCAAAAGCGAAGAAGATACTTGACATGAAGCAACAATAAACCACAATTGTAAATTCAATCAGAATCTTACTCTTGAATCTTTATTGAATTTAAATAAATGTCAGCTACTCTTACACAAAAAACTCATTTAACCCTTTGACATTTATCTCTAAGCTTTTTTATGTCCAAATCAATTTGTCTGAGCGTATGTCGTCTTTCATCCAATCAGTTTATCATGATGAAAATATATCCATCCGATTCCTGCTGTTCACACAGCAGCAAAGGCTGTGGTAATCATAACAGAGCGTTTAATACATTGCCAATTTGTATTTGATTTAAACCGTGATGACGATCACAATGACATCTTATCTCTTTGCGTTATTTAAATAGCCGACCTTGAGGGCAGGGAAGAGCCACTAACAAAACCTTATCCCAAAAAGAATTCCTTTTATAATAATTCTTTAAGAAAAATAAAAAAAGTGGACAATAATTAGTGCGCACTACCATCCAAAAATGTGTAATCGTGCGTTGAAAACATGATTACTATCAACAAAAGGAAAATGAGCAAATACGGATACGTACCGCTTATGATACAATTTCCTTGCAAGTTTTTGTCCGGTTGTCGTGTATCCCTTAAAAAGAATTTAGGTTTAATCGACTTTTATTTATGAGATATGCATGTTTATATTCACATCAAAATATGCAACCAAAACATTATCATTTTACGCATAAAACATCCCTGAAGTGAAGACGAGCCAAACACGTTTATTCCCTTTGCGCTTTGTATGGCGCATTATTGGCATGAAACAGAAATCGCGTCTTTTACATCGACCTTGACTTTGAAGATGCTCCCTTCGTTAAAGAAATATTCGAATACGTAAAACTTATAGGCAATGTTCACGACATAGACTAATCATGAAATATGGAAATGATTGTGTGGTCATTGCTTAATAATCCTTCTCGTGAACAATCTAACTGTTTACATGACATAGGTAGTCATAAAAACAGAATGAGCTGTGAATGGAATCGGGCCAGCTTTAATATCTTTTTTAAATATGGGATTCTCATGGTTATCTTTGTCATTCTTTATAACGAAGAAGACGGTGATCAAAAGGGTCCTTCCCTGAATAGGTACTAAAAATTAAAACCCTTAAAGACAAAGATACACACGTTATGCACTCATGATAAAATGCCAAGTTCAAAACAGCCACGGTCAGTAATTCCCTTTTTTGGAAAGAAGACGAGCAGATTCTCGTAAATCTTCCTTATTTTAGTTTTTTGTCAGCTAACAATCCTCCCAATTAGAGTTTTTATGCTTAAATTGAATTATAAACTCAGACCTTGACAATTTTGTTTCTTCAACGTCCCTTTTTGAATAAAAAGTGTAGAGTTTAATAAAAAAAAAAGCTTAAGGTTTATTAAAAGTGCGTGCCAGTCAGAGTCATGTATAGGTATATAACAAGCAATCACGCATTACATACACTACATATCACCAAACAACCTACTTAAAAAAGCAGTTGAACCACGAAAATTATAGCTCTCAGATAAACAAGGCGAGAATTTGGAAATTTCAAAAAGCAACAAAGATTCTGTGTAAATACACAAGAATCTCGTGATAAAATTAAATTTGCGTTTTTATCTTAAAAATTACAATTGCAAGCTATGTAATTAGTCCTTTTAGTGCTATTTGTAAATTTTAAACTAAACGCCTCCGGATTGCAAAAGCTCTCATTATTTTTAGCATTCATTCATTAAAGGCAACCCTGCCCACCAGTTTATGTTAAAACATAAGATTAACATAGAAGATTATTATTGCAAAAGCTAATTACTACCAGGAGTAGGGCTTTGATTTTACACTGGCCCTGATCCGTCGCCTAAATTTTCAATGAGATTTTATAAATATCGTTGCTGCTTCTGCAACCACGCCAAAGAAAAAGCCTGAGAGAATACTTGATTTTTAAAGGACAACCAACACAATGCCACGCGTTAAGAAAGATCACGATTAAAGTTGACGAAGATGTAGCAGCAATTATTTGATTATGTAGCTATAACGGATATTAACAATTTGGGCAGAGTGGGTAAATGCTAAATGAACATTATCAAATTACTAATTGCAACTATGTTCTTTTCTGGCTTTCAAGGGCAGGTGGGCAAAAAGTTTTTAATTTACGATCTTATAAACTTTCAAACTGTCTGTACGGTGATATTCATGCTCCGCCCCAATGATACTTAAATCCTTTTTTAAATGACTGAGCCAAATTGTAATTTCCTAAAAATAAAAAGTTAACTTTACTCGCCAATTTATACACGCTTTTTAATAAACCAGCCATTAAATTTAACATTAAACTTGAATGTTACCGTTTAAAAATCGATTTCAGTTTAATTATTAATAATGTGCTATGATTAAAATTGCCACCTCACCAGCCAACAATCAAAACTGCACAGCCAATTAACCAACAACCTAACTAATAACTACCTATTTGTTTACCATGTAGGAAAATAATGAAACAATTTGGCATTTGGCTGAATCCTGTATAGTTACGTAATTTTAGATATATATTCGTTTTGTTATTTATATAACACAGCCAATGCAAAAAAAAATTGCTCATTCATATTTGTTTCAAGTCCAAAAAAAAATACTTTTCTTTTTAATTCAAGGTTACTATTATTTCGCTGTTTTTGAATTTAGCGCAGAAATTGCAAAACCGCTACTAACGTTCCGAATAGTCAAGAAACAATGTCAAAATTAGCTCAATCAGTGCCCTTCATGAAGTACGCTTTCATCTCTTCATATTCAAATAAATTTGACAAAGTTCTTATTTAATGCTGTTCTGTTTGCAAATTTGGCATTGCTTTTTATTATTGACAAATGTACACAAAGTATTACATTGTGAGCAGCAAGAAGCGTAACTTAAAAACAATCAGTTGACAGTTAGTTGAATGAAATCAAGACAACCAAGCCAAGGAATATAATACTGAATAAAAATTTATTCGTTAAATTGACATACACAAATTAATAGCATTGATTTGGTTAATACGACCTACTAGTAGAAATAGCCGAAAGGTGAATTCAGAATGTATACTCAATGAACAAAATATTAACAAAGATTTAAAATATGTCGACAGGTGTACCAGTCCACAATCTCATTAATAGTTACATGCTTATAAAACCCAAGCCTATGTGCACTTTACAAAAGGCAACTAACAATATTTGGCAATTAAACCACTGCGTTTACATCTTACACTCTAAAATTATTTGGACGAAATTTGAAACTCTTACAGCTTTTAGTTTTAATTGCAGTGAAACTTTCATAACATTTTCAACACCAAATATATTTTTGGTTCAGCAGTGGGATCCATCCATTTTGTGAAATATATCGACACAGATATGCCATTGCTCAAGCGAGAGTTTTTTCTTCCCAAGTTCGAAGTATATCATAAATGGATCATCAAGGTTTTTGTCTTGACCACTCGCTTGCGGCATTTTAAATTTGACGGTTTCAAATGCTGAAAATTGTAATGGTGCTGATTTTAAAATTTCTCACGTGGTTGACCATATTCGTTTATTGCTTTATTCGCTGCTTATTCGTAAACATACCTTTGCACCTTCTATAAACATATCAGAAACTGGCAATTGTTCTACTTTTTCAATATGGAAATATAACAACAAGAATTTGCAAATAATTTCAAAAGGATTGCATCTAATTATCACAAAATAAAATATTTAATCCTCTTTCACTAAAATGATATCCTAAGGCTTTCAATGATTGATATTGACTAATAAATGTCACTAAATGCATTATCCTTCCCTCTTTAGCGGCATTTTTTTAAAGTTATATTACTAAAGTGCCTAGTTTTTTATGACAATGGAGAATATAAAAGAACAACCCTGTTTTTGAAAGTTTGTAAACAAAATTAAAACTCCATCGAAAACTAGCATATAATTCGTGACAGCATTAGACTCACTTGTCACATTTGGGCAACTCATTTTTTAAATTTTTATGGTAAACAACATACAAACACAAATTGTAAAAAAGGTGACGAGGACACGTAGTATCAAAAACTTGGATGCAAAAGCGAACTTGTATAGGTTTCCTTTTACTTGGCTCATGAGTTTTCGACGCTTTTGGAGACTTTAGCCTGTCAATATAATAGGATACAATAGTGAAACTGAAACTATTTGCGGATTGCGAAACACGTATGAAACTGTGAGAACCAATTATAATCCGACTATTAGCAAGGTTTGCATTTGACTTTTGTTGCAAATCAATTGGTTCTAAACTCCAAAAGAAAAAGACAGTTTAAACTGCCTCCACCCGAAAATCAATTGAAGTCAGAAAGTAGCAAGTGGTACGAAATTAATCTTGTAAATATTCATGATTTATGATGGTTACGATGTAACTTTTACTTTTAGATGCATTTTATGATGTATAGATTACCCTATATTTCATGCATGGACATGAGGGACTGAAATTACATGATAATTATGCTATTAAAAACTGCATTTGTGCTCGTAAGTGTAATACCGCTTTTGCACATTTAATTTCAGGCCCTCCTTTCCTGTGTACCTTTGAAATGAACAATTCTGTGAGAGACATCAAAACTATCAATTTCAACAAGTTACATCCCTCTGAAAATAAAACAATGCAACATTGTTGCGCGTTTTATACATGGTGTGAATGTAACAACAGGATTATATAATAAAATTTTCTTTCTCGTAATATTTCTGAGCTGCACCACCCCAACTGCAGTTTTCAAGCTTGACCAATGCCTAATGTTTTATTTATGGGAGCATTACCATATAAAATATTTTTACATGGACTTATTTATACCAGAGTCCTCCTATTTATTGTAGCTCAACTAAATTGAAAGTACGCATGACTATTTTTATACGACTTGAACTCAATTTTGGTGCTCGCCAAGTTAAACTTAATCTTTTCAAGAAGTCAATCAAGCGTACTCACATGGGAGGTCTTCCTCCCCTTCTCCTCCGTCTTGGTCGTAAACATTCATCCGATTTCATTCACGGAGGCGAAAAGTTCTAAAAAAGCAGCAGTAAATAATAATCTCGATAGGTATTGTACAAGTACACATACATTGTCGATGTATAATCTTCATAAATTTTAAACTGCGTCAACTTTGCCTCCTCTCAATTGAATTTGATTACATTAGTAAAATCAGATTTGTGTTTAAAAAGTTTTATTGCAAAATTTAGACACAAATTAACCAATCAAAAGATTCTAATTGTATTATTCTCACCATGCTTTTGTAGTATTTAACCCAAAACAGTAAAATATTCCATAAAACTGTATTTTTAGCATTTACCTCTGTAACAGTTGACACAAATACTTTGTTACCGTATTTGAATTGAATTTAGGTGTGTACTGTACACTTTCTGAAATAATGAACTAAATTTGATCCTTTTTTATTTAGTTAAGCACATTCATAAGATTGATCTATTCACCGGGCAGATAAGTCATCATCTCAATCCACATCATATGTATTGATTAGATAGCTACTTCAATCAAGATATTTCATTGATTCACTTTGACTGGCCGACCATCGTCATTATCACCAACTCTCTAAATACGCTTCTTTTGTAACGAAACACATGGTAAAATCTCTTTTATTGTGTGTAAGCCGTATTTCAATCAAGAGGAGCGAAAATGTGGTCATTGATGATCGATCAGAGGAGCCGAAGAAGTTTTTTAGAGCGTGAGATTGCACAAAATCCATTATTAAAGTGAGCATGTAAGGGCTCATGAATACTTCAAAATGCATATGCAAAACCGAAAGCGTTTTCAATCTTGAATATTTTGGCTTGGCATGCAACACTTTGTCAAAGTTTTCTTAAATCTTAACCGAGAGAAGAAAAAGTTGTGCGTTTATATACATCTCTTTTGTTTGTCGTCGGCAAAATACATATCATAATTACCATCGTCTGCTTTTGAATGTTTGCGAAAGTGTGACATGTGTAGTTTTAGACTTTATCTGAAAGTAAACGCGTTGCATTTGATACAGATCAAAAATGGCCAAACATTTGATTATAAACTTGATGAATATGCATTTAAAGTTCAGTTTTGTTCTTTCTAAATTACTTGAACATGGCATGAGATTATTAAAAGGGGACGTTATTTTCATGCCGACCAGGATATTGCTTCGAATTAGAGAAGGGCACTTGAATTTGTTTTTTGACAAGACCTTTTGAAAAATAGAGATTCAAAGGCTATGAAGTGTTAGTTTCCGGTATACTCGAATAATTAATTGTTTTTTATTTCATGGGAAAGGGATTTCATTAGTATCAGCATGAAATGTAATGATATGCAAATCTTCAGTTTCATTAATTTCATGAAGATATATGTACGCTAATAAGTGCAAACCCCAAATGATGGAGTCTAGTGAGCACGAAATCATCAGCACCACCACATACATAATCAGTTTCATTTTTAACGTCATCATGATTCCAAATTGATGAAGATAGTGAAAGCCCTTTTTTAAGTTACACAAAACAGTGACGACAACCGAACGAAGAGGCTTTAACAAATTACAATATCATGAATCATGACTTATCCTTTTATTTCAGTCTTTGAGATGACGTCGATGATGAGATGGGAGTGAGGCAACGTGATCGGGATTAAAATGAGTTGCTATACGAAGGATATAGATGTAAATGAAGAGGAATTACACATGTGCTCATCCTCTTTTGGTTGAGCCCATGAAGGCTTACCAAATTTATCCCCATTTTCCTACAGTTAAGGGATTACTTTAATGTTTAAGATTTTAATGCAGGTTTAAATCCGAGTTAAGTCTCGGAAATTTATTATTATCCTACTAATATTAAAAACTAAGCTTCGTCGTGCATTTCCTTACGTAATACATGTAGGAAAAATGGTAAAGACATATTTCACTTAAACTTATTAAGCTTTAAATTAAAATTTAATAATAATTACGTTTCTCTTAGTACGCATAACCAAGGGTTTTGGAATTTTATCCAAATACAGGATTAGATACAATTACAACTTAATCAAATACGTTAAATAATTATGAAACATAAAGGAAAACATGTTTTGTCAATTTTATGAAATACCCACTGGCACGCGAGTTTCATTACATCTTTAATTTGCAATAATACAGACATAAGAAACATGTTCACATAAAAAAATGCCATAACTTTGCAAAAGAAGATGAAATAAGGGGTTGTGATCCTCACGTTGCGGAAGTAAAGAATAGGGATGATGATGAAGAGAGTTAGCAAATGTACAATAATTTTTCTAAACAAGTTGAAAAACATGAAATGAAATAACATTTAAATGAATACCGGTCTAATGTGCAACCAGACCTATGCAGCCCCTCACATCACAGTCAATTATAAATTTGAAGGGAACAAACAAAGGACTTCTTATGAGTGTTTGTTAGTATCACGTGTGTGAGATATTTAACATTACTTCATTAATTACGAAATTGTGCAATTTAATTTAATTTCAATTTAAGATAATTTTCAAATTAGCGTGTGGCCCTTAATTATTTAGGTATACTAATTTTTAAACTTGTGTCGAGGTAATACAGGTAATGCAGTTAAGTAAAATTGGTAAAAAATATTTAAATTTGAAAACTATCCCTAACTGCTTGTCATAAATCTGTAAGAAGAAAGTACATATATTGCACTTGCAACGAGTAATTCAAATGGGATATAAATTAGATCAAAAATTACGATCAGCTACAATGCTGTAATTTACGACTGACTTAAAACAGTTAAAATTAAATTTTAATGTAATTTACAACCTTGTTCGTTTATAAAAATATAAACGATTTATGTTTTCGGAAAAATTTTAAATAATCAAAAGAATCCAACGTTCTCAGACATTCACTCATGACCTTTGGCCGATGGATCTCACTCTTGATCTCTTTTCATTGTAAAGTTTTTATTGTGGTTATTGAATTTAAATGTTGAATATTTTAAATGAAAAATATGCATCTCGTACCACCAGTTATAACTACTGCCTAAATATTTTTGCAAAGTCAGCATTTTATCTAAACTTGACCAACCTCGTTGGAAAATTGGCAAAATGAATGCATTGTTGTTGCAATAAAATCAAATGCTTGAATTTTAATATTTTTGACCTAATCACTAAACATATTGAACTTTGTGGACACTTTTCAATTTGGTCAATAAGCAAGGGCAATAGGCACTCATGGTGGCGAGCCACTAAACCAGGCCCTTTTTGCTTTCTATTAGTTGTAAGCATTCATAAACATAAATCTACACGTGAGCAAAAATGATTTTCTTCAAAAGTTATGTTATTTTATGGTATTCGTTTTTGTGTGATTCTAAATATTATGGTTATTATAACCTAATCTCTTTTCATCTGGTTTTGATTATCACCCATTTGTACCGATAACTCACAAAAACCATAAGCAAAAAACTCTTTTACGAGCTTGCCTGTTCAATTCTTTTACAATTATTTTGAAAGTAATAATCCTGAGGAAATCCCTTTGTTTAATGCAAAAAAAGTTTTTAGAGAAATTCAAAACCACATCAAAACTACATTATCTGAGGATAAAAAGGTTACAGGAATTTGCAGCGGTTTTCTGGTGTTCAAGCAATGATGACGATGACTTTATTGAAGGATTACCATTAAAAAGTCATAATTGCCTTTCTTTAAAAACAATAGAAACGCCGCGAACAAAGATTTCTTGATTAAAAGATGTCATTTTGCGTTTATTCTTCAAAAAGAGTCACACCAACAAGCAGAAATCCCTTTGGTCAAAACATATTCATGCATTCTCACTTAACCTTTTGACTTTTTAACATTTTTTGTTCCTATTTAATTTGCACTTTTAAAGGATAGTGAAAAGGTGATCGTTGCAATCATCCTTAACAACCCTTCAAACAATTATGATGTGGATGTATGCATTTTGTTGCAAATTTCATTTCCCCTTGTGAGTTCTATATATTATGTTGCCTTTCCTTCCGTTTTTTCTCTTCCTTCCTGTAATGCAAAAGGGTATTTTCCTCAAGGAAGATGAACAACCATCAAATTCTATCCTGCTGATTATTCTTTTTACTATTTATGTGTTGGTTCCTGCCTAAATGTCTTTATTTATTAAAATAAAGCCTGTTTGTTATTATTATGGGAATTTTTGAAAGATGAATGCAATTCAAAACAATTTGATATGGCTCACCTGCATGCATAATGTATTCATAGACACAGACCGGTGGATTTTATGGGATTAGTAAGTTTAACCAAGCTTGGTCGATGCATTTTATGATGTTTATGATTCAACAAAAAATTAAAAAGCAAAATTGTCATAATCAAAATATGTAGAAAATTAGTTTTCAGAAATTGAGGAGTAAACTGTGAAAATTTAATTCATTCTGTCACATTCACAATTTAAAAAATACCAAACTTGCCCGTATCGAAATGTATTTATGATTTGTTTATGATGACTTTTGTATTTGTTGTCATTTAATAACAGTAAAATAAGTAGATATTATAATTGTCATGCATAAATATTTGTTAAAAGATGATTTAGCATATTATTTTCTGCTTAACTGCATTAAAAGCAAAAATATCCGTAAATGTTTCTTGCACACTGCACTCAAATGCTTTATGACTTTAGAATCAGTCAACTTTCCAAATAGGAATGGCGAATCGTTAGTTTTCAAAATGAGCTGATTCACGCATTACCCTTGTGTTAAAGATGGAAGGAAAAAGGAAAGGTAACAGCGATTAAATTTTATGAAAATAGTTGTGTTAAGGAAAATAAATAAAGTTACCTTTTTAGGGGTAAGAAAATTTCATCTTGAAGATATTTTCATACGTTAGCTCAAGGATAATTACAAGATGAAGGTAGATGACACAGCATGAGTTATAGGCATACTTCTTCCTCAAGATTTTAAATATTTTTGCAAACATTGCTTTTTCAGTCATTTTAAATGACTGGGTATTATTATGGCAGTTATCAGTTATGGTTATTACTAATGATGACCGGACCAATAAGTAAATAGCAACAAAAATCTATTTTAAAAAGGGAAATGCAAGATTTTTTATACTTTCAAGTAAATTCTACCTGATGTATGCTTTCAACTTTAACTGGCCTGTATAAAAACGTTTTTAACAAAATTTATAATTTGCCGTTTCAAGCGACGACCTAGAACAAAAGCACCAGTGGCCATTGCATCGTATCGGGATGGAAGTAACCTCACCCTTCAAAATCTCTTTTCAACTTCATTCTCAATATCAAAATTAACAATTTCAGCTCAATTTGTGTTCTTGTAAATCCAAGTGAATGAATGGAGTTCGATTTTGCGTAGTTAAGTTGCATTGTTATAATTTATAATTCAATGATATCTTTCCTTTTAGATTAAGCCAATTTCTCGATCAATTTAATCCTATAATTGGAATAATGACCTGAAGAAGTGGCACTGCATTGCTACTGTCTCAATTTTTATTCGAGAATTGATACATATTTTTATTTGACCTTAGTTATTGTCTTGCACGAGGTAAGTATAATACGATGATCATGTCGGACGAGGACCTTCCCTACCCTTCAGCTTTCTTTTCCGTTAGATTAAGAAGTAATCATACTACGCAATCATTAAATCTGTAATGCAACAAAAGCAGCAAACAAGACAAACGTTTTTGTACAAAAAGACTGATTTTGATCTCAGATATTTAGCAACGACTGACTTCATGTTAATGCTTGTCACATGTTTTTGTTCTGAACCTCTTCTAGAACATCATGTTCTGAACATGACGTGAACATGAACGCTCTTTTGTTTACCACAAGTGACAATGCAGGAAACTTGTTCAACGTTGAGTCGTTGCACTAAAGCAATACCATTGCAAATCTTTCATTATAGCAATTATAATGTCATTTTGATCAATTTGGTTTCACTTTCAATCATGTCGGAAAATCTCTTTTGTTACACGGTTATTACACATGAGGCGTTATTGCTTGTACAAACAAAAAATTGTTACAGTTTACTCTGTTACAAGTGCAAATACAGATTTTTACCTAATATTAATGAATAGGTATGAGAGCAACTCAAGTATTCAATTTTCTCACGAAAATTGCCATTTCTCTTTGTTTTTAAAATGACGATGATCATCAGATAAGTGCTGCATAAAGGTGTTTTTTATTAAAACTTTTTTATTGCAATTGCCAAACTATAATGTAGTAACAACCAGAGTATGAATTATGGAGGATATACGAGTGCAAAAAACTGAAAAGGTTATTGCAGACACAGGAAAAAAATCAGGCACTTTCTTAACAAAACAAAAAAATATTTGTACAAAAATACAATTGATTTGCATACGTAATTATATGAGTGCACTACCTTGAAACGCTTATATGATCTAGAAAAATTCCTTTTGTTGTAGCGGAAATAATACACAGGTATTTTAATAATGTTTAATGCAGGCAATAATAATGATTAAGCAAGTGTCGATACAACTACTTAAACATGTAGATTTCATGTAGATGAGCTTTAAATAGTGTTGATTTTTATAAACTGTAATAATGTAATGCAATTCTGAATAAACTTTTTGAAAAAATAAAGTTCATGTGCGTACACGCAGCAGAACAATTGATTTATATTTTACTAATCGTAAATGCAATCTCACACAGGTTTCTTAATCATGTATACATTTGCATGCGCTTAGCTTATCTGAGAGTTTTAATTAAGGGAGAATAAAATATGTAACAAGCTTGTAATAATAACTACGTGGCGTGCCTGATATGTATTGACCCTGTTGCTTTTGGGAATAGTTGGATGACGTTTTATTCTTTTGTGTTATGTCATATACCATTCGAAAGACGACAGTTTAAGCTTTCACCTGGTATATGACAAGCTAACAAATCCATTTATTTTTGCATGAGATTTCTCATAAGGAAATATTGGTAAAAATAAACTGACATTAAAAAGGAAAAAAAATTGTCAGAGTTTACAAATAAAATATGCCATTAATTTTTTAAATGTTTATGTATAAGTGTGGTTAACATATCATGCGAAAGAGAATTAAATGGGCTTTCTAAAGAGATATTAGACCGTACCAAACAAAGGTTTAATAAAAAATTATTTACAAAATACCAAATCTGGGTTGCTCAAAAAATTGATCTTGTTGATCAAGACCTCCATATTCTCAAACAATGCGCGAATTAGCACAGTTTGAAGCGCTAAAATACTAATTCAAACCTGATAAGCAAGATTGACTGCAAAAATTTTGATTCTAAGGCAAACCTTGATAATTTGTGACTCAAGATTCAATACGTTTAAAATCCTACGTCGCACCCTGGTTTTATGAAAGCTTCTAAACAGAAAGAACTTGACAAACCAAATAAGAACTTTTAAACAATTTTACCACACCAGATAGAGCAAAAAATTCTCTATCAAACTGTGTATTTATAATTTTAAAATACACTGTGTAAAGAAAACTATTATGACAATTATTTACTTGTACACACGAAAAATCAAAAATTTACTTCTTAAAACAATTTGCAAATTTTTTCATTCGAATAAAAGTTTTTGGCTAAAAGTTTGACATCACTAATACAAGCAAAATCTAAGGTTTCAAACGATATATTACATTAATCGTAAGGCTAATACTGGAGAAAAATATAAACGTTTTAAAAAGGGTCAATACATATCAGGCACGCTACGTAAATTAAAGGTACTTGTATCATGCGAACATTTGCTACTTGCTAGTCTGATGTATTACTACCGGAAATCTATGTTTTGATGAGCGTTTGAAAAAGACCCATTCTGGATACTGCCTTTGTCATAAATCATCAAAATTGGAAAACAAAACTTTACCAAAAAAATCATAACTATCACTCACTTAAATGTTTAATCTTATGATTAGTAATTTAAAGCAAAATGCAATTTAACCTTGAGTTTTGCCATTTCAGACCATCATTTGCATGTTTAAAAGAATATGCTTGGTTTTCAGCCTCAAATATTTGCAATTAATAAAATAATTAACGACTAGACAAAGGTGTAAATATAAATGGACATAATAATGGCTTCAATCAGGAAATTACCAGGAATTTGGATTCACACCAGTAGTGTTTACCCAAACCATAATCACTAACAAAGAAGTTGATTAACAATTTCAAAACTGAACACATCATCCAAAACAAGGCGCGAAAGGTTATAATGAAGAAGATATAAGAAATAAGTCAAAATTAAAAGGGTTGAGATGCTAAATGTGTGCATAAATCAAATGAAACTCTATAGATTGAATAAAAAATTAAAGGTTGAATCGTTTTAAGACATATAAAAACTGACAGAGGATATTATGTGTTGGCTTTGGAATGCCTAAATTTATCGTTTATAAATATTTATGTCTCTTTCATCCCTCTTATAATTTATACTGATGGGTGCTTACGTATTTCTGGAAAGTCAAATGCAAAGCTAGTCATTAAAAGAATTCTTTGAAAATATCAAGTTAAGGATTTCTTGTTCTCGCATTGGCAACTTTTTTATAGCTAACTTATAGTTTTTAAGGATTGTGCAAAATTCTTATTTTTGCTGCTTGGACAAAATCAGCCATTACAAAAATAATTTGTTGAATGTCAAGGCAAACCCAGAAGAAGATTCTTACTCAACCTTGAGTTTATCCATTTATCTATTTTATCCATCCATCTTACAGTTTAGTTGATTCTTAATATCAAATCTACAAAAATCAAGATCTTCTTCTTTCGACATTAATTTTCTTGTGGGAAGCATATAATGAATCTGGGCACATTCCTGTGGTAAATAATATTCTCCATGCTTCCTTCATTTATTTCTTGCATTTACATGAATTCAGGTAAAAATGAAACATCCCACAAAAACTCCAGTCTAATAACAATTCAAACCGTGATGGTTTTAAAGGATCATCTTCTGGATCTCATTGTTTTCTAGTTTCATCTTCCCTCACGAAAGTAATAATAATAATCACAAATGGATACCACTAATCAGGTGCAATACTAGCCTTGTTCTTCAAGACTTAAGTGGAATTATGTCGCAATAGCATCTTCCTCTTTTATGTCATGTGCATTATACAATGTCGTGATCAAACGTCTGAGAACAGCTCATCTTTTAAGGCCTGAAGCAAGTGTTGATGTTGGTAATCAGTGCTCTGGGAACTGATTTTTTTGCTAAAAAATAATAACAATAATTTTTTGTAAAATTTGAGATGACCAACAGTGAATTTGAATAAGTAAAAAAAGAAGATGAGAAAATAATTTCACATCAAACAATATTATCGTAAACATCTTGTCCAAATTTTTATCCAAGTAAACTGGTTGAAAACACGACTGTGATTAAGTATAGAATGCGGATGAGTGATGGAAAACACGACAAAAGTAAATTTACAAGGAACAATATGAAATGATGAATCTAGAATCTATCATCATCAACCAGTCCCTATCATATCATCTACCTACTGATAAATTCTGCACTTCAAATATTTTCATAAAAATCTCGAAGATGATACTGGTAAAGATGATGAGGATCTTCGTGAACATCCGTCTTCAACTCTATCAACAATCTTGTATTTTTTGCGTGTTACAAAGTCGTAAAAATCAACTTGTTCTTTTCTCCAGCAAGATAAATGAGATAC
>JAANSO010000923.1:0-21502 GCA_036507315.1 Lepidocyrtus fimetarius | reverse complement strand
CCACCACCACTCCCACCCCGCTACCAACCAACATCAAAAGGAATAGAACAACCCCACCCACCAGACATTTTCCAAACAGTCCAATCCCAAACCCAAGCGATACTATCCCAACCCAGCCCTACCCCAATCTCAGTAGTCCACGTACAACACCCTTCACCATCCCCACAATCCATCCAAGTTATCCATCACCATCATCATCCCCCACAACAATCCAACCCACCACCACCACCAGAACCCCCTCAGCCCCCACACCAACTCCAATCCCAATCTATCTTCCCACCCGGAACAACAACCGTATTCCACCCACCACAACCTCAACCACAAAACTTATTCTCACAACAACCTCCCCAGCAGCCACCTCCACCTCCACCAGACTCCGTATTTTACTCTACACATCACCACCACCCTCAATCAACATTTGTACAACAGCAACAACAGGGTCACCACTACTCCTCGCAAAACAGCTTGCCATTTCCTCCAGACACTTCCATTTATAAGTGATTAATTATATGATTTTTGAAATATTCGAAAAAAAGTCATATAAAAGATTCTTAAATACTTTTCTGTGAGTAGCCAATGCAATTGTATGAAAAAAAGTTTATAAGTAATTTTGGGGCAAAGTGAAACATTCGTCTTTATTTTTTTAATTTAATACAATCCTGTTATTTATTTAAACGTAATAAAAATTGTATTTATGTACAAAAAACCATAAAGCATATCACCTACCAAAAACCTCAATCACCCCCAAAGAAATCATAACCCCCATCATAAAACTCACCAAACCCTTCACGATCTTTAACCCCTTCAAAAACCTCCCAAGTATAAACCAACAACCCAGGAAACTTCCTCAACCAGTAGCAAACGTACTCACGCTCACCCACATGATCCCCAAAGCACTTTTTAGCCTCATCAGACAACTCACTAAAATGACAGTGTTTATCCCGTATGGCTTTCACCAAGTCTCTAATGCTACGGTTGTTGTATTTAACTTCTAGCGTCGTCCTCTTACCGTTAGTTTTCTTAGGTTCTAGCAAGGATTCAGCTACTGCAGGGTCTAGCATATCTGTCCAGTTCTGGGATTCGCAAGTGATCACACGGGAGCGGTTGTTCTCGTATCTATAAAAAATTACGGTATATATTTTGTTATGATATATTTTAACATATAATTTAAAAACATATAATCAACCCATATATTTCACCTCTTAAGCAACCCACACCCCTCCAAATTCTTCCCATGAAACGTCTCTTTAACCCTCACAAAAAACCTCATAATCTTACCACACCCCCAAAACACCGGACACTTCAAAACAGCGTGTAAAGGAGGACGCTTCGCAGGATCAGGATTAATCATTTTCCGGATAATTTCACAAGCCCCACGACTATCATCCCGTATACTTCTCAAATCCAACTCGTACGTTCCTGAGCAGATTCTAAACTGGCAAACGAAAGGCTCGGTGGTAATGGATCCAAACGGGTGAGTCCCATTGCTCAGTACGTAGTAGTACACACAGCCAAGTGAGAATACGTCGATTTCAGTTCCCTGTCAAAACAATCAATCTGTCAAACACTCATATACTCCACTAAAAAGTAGTTAAATTTATTCCAAAAACAAAAACCCTCACCAACTTCTTCTTCTTATTCTTATCACCCACCACCGGCATGATAACCTCCCTAGCAATCCACCCATAAGTCCCAGAATCTCCCCCAGAATTACTAAAACTAAACTTATCATTCGGAAGCTTCTTACCCAACCCAAAGTCACTAATCAAAGCCTTCAACCTACCACCACCACGCTCCTCTTCCACCCTCCTCAACAAAATATTCTCAGGCTTCACATCCCTATGCACAATCCCAAGACTATGAATATAACTCAACCCTTCAGTAGCCCCTCTAAGTATGCTTACAACAGTATCAAAATCCCTATTATCAAACCCTTTAAACAACCCATCCCCACTCACAAACTGACTCAAATTCCCAACACACAACTCCAAAGCAATGTAAATGTAATCCACACAAGACTCCATACAAATGTACCGGATAATATTCGAATGAGAATCACTCCGATTAAGCAACTCCACTTCAGTTTGAGCAAATTCGAAACACTCTTTTTTAATCCTTTTCACTGCGACTTTCCGATCCTCGAAATTTCCTTCGTATACGTACGTGGAGAAGCTACCTTTACCTAGTTGCTTCTGGGTTATGTAACTAATCTTGCCTATGCATACTTTTTCATTCCCATCGGCTAGCTTGATCGTGACCAGAGGGTTGGATAAGGACCGGGAGCTTCCTGTGGGGTTTAAGTAAACAAGCTTAAAAAACAAGGGAAAGTGCTGTAATATATCAGAGAAAATTGTTAATACCTTCCCCCTTCATATTTTCCGTAAGTTGACCAATAATTCTATGAACAGTAGACTCAATAGGACGGTCAACAGAATCCCCACCACCACCAGAACCCTCCCGATCCCCCTTCTTCACCAAAACATTCTCACTGAACGAGTTCAAAAGATTCAACATAGTACTTGACATACTCTCAACAAACTGCCCTGTCAAGTGGTCACGAGTCCTTACCCATTCCCCAGATCTCTGCTGAGTTTCTACGATTTCTAGTCCTTCTTTTAGTACTTGTTTGAATGAAGCCATATTTTTTTGGAAAAAATGGTGGGTAGGAGGGAGAGCAGAGAAACGTGTTTTGACAAATTCTAAATCTGGAATAACTTTATCGAATCGATATTGTAGCTCTTTATTTATTCCAATGTAAGTAAATAATCATGCACAATATATATATAAATTAAAATTACGTTTCTAGTTCCTCATCAAACACAAGCCTTATTTTTTTGCTTTCGTTTTTTGTTATTAGACGTTATGCTTACATCATTCATATCCGGTCGAGTTTATGAAATATTTTAAGAAGTCAAATCTTAATTTCAATTTGCCCATACGTAGTTTTAAAAAAACAGCAAAAATTGTGCTGTTTTGTCACGAACTCTCTCTGATAAGAACTCAACTTTCTTCCTCATCATCGAAAAATCAGGAAAGGAAAAAATATTCCTTTAGAGAATATATATTTGGAATGCTTTGCTCTTTGTTCTTTGTCTTATTAAGCTAAGAAAATTATCAGAGTTTGATTTCTGTAATGACTCATGCGAATAAATCCTAAAACGCGCAGTAGTGCTTTTCCGTTTTTAACAAAAGTTTTGTCCATGTTAATAAAGTATTGATTGATTATAAGATTGACCATTTTAAAACCCACACGCAAATCGCTTTTTTTAGTGAGTATTTATTTATCATCATAAAAAATCTTGAATGACTACCTATTTCAATTTTAAAATCGATAACTAATTTTGATTACATTGAATTCAAATCATTTAATTTTATAAACATGGATACTTTCCACATCTTCAACTATAATTCGTGCCATGAAAGTATTATTTTTACTTAAAAAAAGCGCATGTACTAGGTTTACAACCTTTTTGTGCTCGATGGATCGATGTTTTGTAATAATCAAATTAAATGAATGGGTTTAAAATTTAAAATTAATATACCACGAAATATGTGTTTTAGACAATGTGGATTGTCTATTAATTGTTTATTTTTGCATGTATTCCTTTTTCAGTGACACACACACACACACACATCTGTACATACCTGAACCGTGTAAAATTATATTCCATTCAATATATGAGACTTTCTTTACGGTAGTTGTACGCTTTACCGTTTATTCGAACGTACTACATAAGTTTTGACATTTGACACCTCAACTATCTTTTTTTGGAACTATCTCTCTCCGGCTCAATTATAAACTTTCCTCATTGCTAAACTAACAGTCAATAGTCTCCTGTCGCTGAACAAAATCATTCATTATTATTCAATCGTAAACTCAAACTTTCTAGTAATTATGGTGCAAGGTATAGTCACCCTACAGTACATTACAAATCATTAAAATATATAGTCTACAAAAAATGATTATCTATTAACTTAATCACACACAGAGAACCTATTCCAAAGACTAGTACAAGTAGTAAGATCCGAAGAATTCTCCCCAAAGGAGTTCACCTCCCTCCTCTCCCGATGCACACTCCAAAGAATCAATCTAAACGGAAAGGACGAGCATCACCGGAACCTCCTATTCCACGCTATAGGTAGTGGCAAGGAAGCTGTGTACTTAACCAGGCTTATTCACGCTGGGGTAGAGTGGACTTGTGTTGATTACAAGGGGAGGACGCTGCTTCATTGGGCTGCTAAGTTTGGGCATTTGGAGGGTTTTAGGTTGTTTATGCATAGGGGGTTAGATGTTCATGCTTTGGATTGGGATGGGAAGGCTCCGTTGGACTATTGCTTGTTGTATGGGAGTTTGGATTATGAGGAGGGTGAAGGGTAGGTTGATTAATGGGGTTTGGTGGGGAAGTTTTTGGTGTTCTTAATGTGTGTAGGAACTATACAGTTTATATATAGGATTAAAAAGTTTTTATTGTTAAATAGTAATGTGAACGTTAAAATAATAGTTATATCTTCCAGCAAATTACAAATTCAGGAAATGATTTAACCTTTGACATCTTGTAACACAAAACCCGAAAGTTGTTTAAAGTTTATAGACTGTATATATAAATTACTTACTCTTACAGATTATATGTAGTTGTTTATATGAATGTGTTTTTTGTAATAGAACAATTTATAATGAGCAAAGAACCATCTGCTGCATGATTTTCCAAGAACGAAATAATTTCAAATATTATGATAGACCGTCATAAAAAAACGATCGTTATGAAAATGTATTTCGACCTTCAGCATTGTTTAAGCCGTATGCGCGTCATATACGTATTTAAGCGTTTCTTTGTATATGTTACCCAGTTTCAAATATATATAACTATCAACCCGATTTCACATGTCATTTTGTTTGTCACACTTTAATTTTACTACTGTCAATAAAACACGGATTAACATTTTTCTAATACACAATAAGAGCGAATGGAAAACTGTTTCAACTCTTTCTTATAAACATTTAAAATCTAATCTTATTTAAACATTTAGTGGGTCCAGAACACCCCAAAACGACAATCATGCATTTAAATCAAAACGTATGTCATTGAACTAAATAAACTCTCAATAATTTGTTTAATCCCTGTCGTATCCTAATGTCTACTCCATTTACAAGGTTATACTTGAAAAATATAGTCTACGAGCTTTTGGGATAGCTTTTTTAAGGTATTTGCTGAAGACTGAACGAACGAAGGTGTCACTAACTCGCAAATGGCTATCTGTTTGTGTTTTTGTTGTAATAGTGAACTTTCTTAAGTGTATGTGAAAGTCGTGTCATTTCAAAATAAATTTTTTGTTAAGTTTAAGGATAGTTTAGTAATTTTGTTAATGTGTAGTTAGTAATTTAAGGCCACCGTGAGTCGTCACCATCATTTAAAAAGAGGATTTTGAACGATTTAAAGATTCGGTTATTTAATAACCAGTTTCAAGATGGAACAAGGGAACGGTCAAATTGGAAAGAAAGGTTCGTGCACATGAATTATTGTTTTTAATGATTTTTTTGCTGAAGTAAACGTTTGTAAGTGCATTTTTAACTGATATGATTTTAAATTTACTTACCTTACAGATGTTCCACAAATTGTAACCAACCTGGCATTGCTACATAACTTCGAAAGGATAGTTGAAAAAGACTGGTCCTTCATAGCCCTGGCTCTTAATACCCCACCAGAGAAAGTGCTTAGAATCCGTGAGGGTTTGCGGTTGCAAAATAATGTACTGCCTGGTAATATGGAGATTCTTTTAACAAAGCTTGTTTCGGACTGGGTTGGAAGAGTTGGGGATAAGGGTACTAGGATTGAGCTTTCTAAGGTGTTTCGTTCTTTGGGATTGGAGCAGTTTGCTTGTATGTTTTATAAATAGTGTTAGGTTTAAATGTAAACGTGTAATTGCTCAAGATTTACTCAAGATTTTATATTGAATTTTGTTTAGGTTTTGTTAACAACGAGGTAGCCAAGAACGAGGAGTGTGGGGCAAAGAGAGAAGCACTTGGGAACTCTTTGGTAATCACACTACCTGTTAAATTCTTGACTGTTTATGTTTGAATTCCCATAATTTGGATATTTTTTTCAGATTATCCGAAAAATATTCAACGAATTGAGATTCAAAGACAAAAAGTCTTTCCGTCTAGTTAACTCTACCTGGTTGAGGGAAACAAGTTCGTTGTGGAATGCTCAGACAGGTAGGATTTAAAAGAGTTTAAAATTACTACATACCCATGAATTCAGAAATTACCAAAAAAAAAACACCAAAATTTTAAACAGAACGCCGAATAACAAAACTAAGAAGACTACTCCTATCCCGCACCCGCTACACCGACAAACTCTTCAATACCCTACTCATCAAGTGCCACGATTCAGGACAGAATTTAAACACAAAAGACTCCAACGGAGTCCCACTCTTTTTCTACGCTATCCGTGGCAGACAAAACACGATCGTATTCGACAAGTTGATCATGTTCGGAGTGGATATATTCCAGGTGGATGCTCAGAAGCGTAATGCACTTCACTGGGCAGTGCGTTGGAATAATTTGCATGCTTTGCAGTATTTTATTAGTAAAGGGGTGTGTAGGAATGCTAAAGACTTGTTTCGTAGGACGCCGCCTGCGTATTATAGGGCTCATGTGTTGTGGTGAAAGTATAAGATGGTTATTTAAAATTTGAGTTGTCCCCGTTTCCTGAGCCAACGATGATTTTTAAAAAGCCATATTGTGTTAATTATATCTAAAGATATCCAGTTTTCCGAACACTTCTTCTTATGACATTTTTTTTTTGACTTGCGACAATTATGAAAGTAGAATTTTAAAATAACTTGTAATAAATACGAAATAATCATATAACAAAACCACAGCAAAATGTTTTTAAAGTGTCATCATCATATAAAGTTTATTTCAAGTACATTTAATTAATGCTTATACATAGTTTTGTTCATAAATAAAAATCTGTGTTTCCATCATAAAATATTTTTTCATATATATTTCTTTTTTAAAACTTAACAATTCCACACTTCAGCTCTGCTTTACCTCACAAAATCAGCACTAAAAAATCATTATTTGAGTCATTTGAAATTGTATATACTTATAATTTATACTGTCAACATCATATCGTAAAAATACATTTTTCACTAGTTTTTAAGTGCAGTAGTAGTAGTACAAGTGCATTTCTGCTGAACAATTGGACTTTTATCTAAATATATAAAAAAATTCCTTGCCAGTTTTACTACAGTTGCTTGCAATAAAATTAATTATATTAAAAACTAAAAAAATTGCACTCGAGACTTGTATTGGTACGTGAATTCTACCCTAATAATAATTAAAACTCTGCTTGTTTGTATACAACAAATTGAAACCGTCTAACTCACAAGTCCTGCAGTTTTTTATAAGGATTACTAACAGGAGTGACTAAACTACAGTTTTTATTATTATCGCTAACATTATTACTAGTTACAGGCACATGTTTCTCAGTAACCCCGTCCGGAGTGACTCCCCAACAGTCAGGAACAAGTGAGTCGAATCCTAGGCCTGTTATTCCGTTAGAAGGCGTGCTAATTGAAATCAGTGAAGGTGTGCTACCAGTAGTAGTCGCTATTCTATCCGTAGCTATTACGTTAAGGCTACTTGGTCGCTTTGGCTTACCACCACTCCCGAATGACTCGATACTACTACTCGCTACGGTTCTTGGTAGGTTTTGAAGATCTGAGAGTACTTCGTTAGTCCGTACTTTCTTTACACACGGATGAGCATCGAGAACAAATTCTAATTCTTCTTTTTGACTTTGGAGCTCGTTGATTTTTTCTTGGAGTTCACGTTTCTTAGCTTCCAGCCCGTCGGTTTCCTCTTGGAGTTTGTTAGTGTGGTCAACTCTTCGTTTGCGGCAACGGGCGGCTGCTAGCTTGTTTCTTTCACGGCGGATACGTCTTCTTTCATCTTCCTCTGCTGACCTTTGTCGTTTCATTGCTGGTTTTTGTTGTTGATTTTGCTTTTTGGTTTGTTTTGGTTGTTGTTGGGTTGGTTGTTTAGGAATAGATTGTTTCCTAACTGGGGCTTTCCTCTTTCTCGTGTTATTATTATTACTAGTTTCAACTACTTTATGTTCCAACTCAGGTTCCGATTTCAACTCAACTTTCAAGTCCCCTTCTTCTACACCACCACCACCATTACTAACCCCATCACTAGAAACTTGCCCACCTTGCCAAGTATTTATCAACGTGATTTGAGTGTTGGTTGTAGCGTTGGAAGGAAGCGGCGGCACAAAGTTCCCAGAGTACTGGTTACTCTCCACAAAGAAACTAGCTTCAGCAGTGTCCTCCCCAAGGGTTTGGAGTATCGACTGTTCTATTGACTTTAGCGTGTTCGGGGTTATTGGGGTGGATGGGGTGAGTAGCGGGATGGTTGAGTAGGTTGAGGAGTAGTTTGAGGATGTTTGTGGGATTGAGAAGTGGATTGGGAGGGAGGATGGGCGGTCGTACATCATTGATGTGGTTGTTGTTGTCGTTGTTGATGATGGGTTGTTTATCATCGTGTATGGTCTGTGTAGCAATTAAATTTTTTATTAGAAATTTTGATTTTACAGAAACTGACTATATCCAAGAAATTCAAAAATATTTAACCTTACCTTATGTAAACCATCCAAAAGACCAAACTTAAAGCTTTCCAAAAAAACTCGTAAAAACTGGTTAAAATCCGTATGATCCCTGTCACAAAACTCCAAAAACAAGCGTTTGTTTAAATCCTTTTTTCATAAACTTCTCTAAAATCCACTTTGCATTTTAAAAAAATAGCACTGTTTTGTTAAAATTTTTGCGTATATATTGAGCTGTTGTGTATAAAAGAAAAGGGTTTTGTTGCTCTTTTTCGATCCTCTTCAGTCAGACCTATCCACACGTATGACGAACGTAGTGATGATGACTCACTAGTCTTATATCTTTTCCTTTTTGTTCTCGATGGGCTTTACTCTTTCTTGCTTGTTATGTTCGCATAACAAAACAGATGAGGTAGTCACTAAAGAATGAAGTTTTTGGTGTGTTTAAAGTGCTTTAGAGCTTGCTTGTTATATGCACTATTATATTCATAGTCACAGGATAAAATGCTTAAGAGTAAAGTATAAAGGATTGAAAGGGTTGTGTGATATATACTTTGGGTTTTTTGCTAGTAGAGTTGGGACTAACAAAAACGGTTGATTACGGAATATGTACGTAGAATAAGTAAATTTTACATTAATATTGACTTTAAAAACGGTTAGTTTAACAAAATGAACAAGGAATATAGCATTTTAGTTTATATATGTCAGGTAAACATGTCTCTGGTTATATATTGCATTGAATATATGTAATGTTGTGACAAACATATATATACGTATATTCAATTAATCTGATATAACGTTTTCAAAGATGTCTTAAATTACTAGATGAATTCCTATAGGGACTTTCACTAGGCAAAAATCTGCATTAGATTATCAAATTATTTTCAATTTCAATCTCGTTTTGAATTGATTTCTTTTTCTTTTTGATTTCTCAATCTGAATTCATACAACAGAATCGTAAACTCGTGTACCCAACTCTACAATACTACCTCACACTCACTTTGTATTGTTGTTATCTCCCCCATATATAACGCTTTATAACAAGTGAACAGTATCACACATCCTGTTTACTCGATATCAACTTTTGTCTACCACAACAACGATATGTATAAACACAAAGCATGCAATATTCCAACGAACCCATAAACCATATCCCGATTACTCACTAGAAACTTGAAAGCACTCCAATTCTTGGAAATTCTCAATGATCATGTTCATCATCAACAACATTGCTCTTTTGCTTTAATGTACAGAGAGATCATAATGTATGCGGTTTGGTTAATCTATTGCTCTTTGCTATCTGTTATTACACAGTTTAACAATTACGTTTTTCTCATATCTCTCTCAGTACTCAACGTTTTGCACTTTGGTCAGAAAACGTAAAGGTTTTTACGTCATATAATCATAACGTGTTTGCTTATCAAGTGAAGGCTAAAAAGCTAAAGAGATGCTGAACGATGACGTCATCCATTTCTTGATTATTCTTTCGCTATATTGCATTGGTATTATTGCAAGTTAGAGAGAAAAAAAAGCCTCGTGAGCAAGAGCTCCGTTCTTATTTTTTTAGCATAAAAAAAACTGAAGCAATATCAAAAAACGTTGGAATTAACGATGACTCATCCACTGCTGCCGCGCGATGTGTTTTCCTTTTTTCTTAGAATCGGAAGCGCTATAATGAAATGAGTGTGTTGTTTGATTGCATTGCTGTGCGCGCAATATTATGCTTTTCTCCCTTCTTTTTTTTCATGAATGAAATCGTGTAAATAATGGGGAAAGGAAATGGTAGGATTGTATAGTAAAATATTTTTTGGGAGAAGGTTAATGGAACTTTTACTAGGAAAGGGAATTTCTTTTTGGAAATTGTGCAGGATTGTGGGGGAGTTTTTGATGCTTGTGGGATTGATAAGGAGTTGAGGTGTTGAGTAAGGTTGGAAAATAGGTTTTGGAAAATTGATGATGATGATGTTGGATCAATTGATTTTTGATGGATATAGGTGGAAACGGAAAAGGAGATTTTGGAGCGTGGTGTTGCTGTGGCTTATCTATATATTTTGAAGTATTTATTTTTGGAGGTTATCAAAGCGGAGGGAATTTTATTAGGTCATAGTCATGTGCATAAATAAATTAGGTTAAAATTTTTTAAGGTTAGTACGGAAGAATGGAGGAGGTGGATATAAGTAGCAGATAAATTTTTGAGATCTTAACTGTGCTTCGTAGGATTACACGTGCTATTTTTCAAACATGTTCATGATTTAATTTTGCAAAGAAAATAGTATTTATTGCAAACATAATAGGAAATGACACGTTATGCAATTTGAATTTTTACTTTAATTAGCGGTGATTATAATTTGATGGTGGTGTGGGAGGATAAAACGATGACGAATATTTATGCGGCATCTGTCTGTCAAATATGATGGTAATGTTACATGAAAAAATGTGTTAAATTGCACCTGCTTTATAGTTTTATTTACCTGATTATAATACGCTTGTGACTTGACTCGACCTTATTGCTTTGTTCGGTCTGGATATAAAATAAAAGAATGTTATTTAACAAGTTAGGTAGCTTTTAGAGATAACGAAAAGTTTCGGCGCATATGACGTGGCTGAATGTTTGAAGGAAGGAAGCTACTTAATCTTTTTTTCTGTCAACAACCAGTTAGATAGATAGATAGATAGTTTTTATTAACGTGTTGACAAATCATTCAGTCCAGTTTATGAATGGGATGATGATGAAGACAATGTTTGTGGGTGAATCATTAGAGGAATATGCTGCTGGATCATTATTATGGCCACAGATTGTAAGTAGAGTCAAATGGTTTATATAAAGAGAAAGACAAAAAAAAATGCGTAATTTATAAGTTGTGGTGGTGTTGTGAGGTATATGCCAATGCCATTGTCGTGGAGAGGCAGTTAAAAATTTTATGAGAGTAGATAGATAGTGATATGAGAAAGATGACGTAATTTGTAGAAAATATATAGTTAAGCTGTTTTGGATAATAAAGCCAATCATTATTATGTAAAATGAAACGAGCAAAAGTGGATTTTTTATGGATGCAAAATTATATGTACACTGCCAGAGAGAGAGAGACAGACTTTAGAGAATCGAACCTTCAAAAACTCTACTTGGTGGTTCTCTCCATCTATTGGGGTGGCTAGTTTACTTGGATAAGAAGTATTTTGAGGGTTTCTTGGAGTTTAGTAACTTGGCAGTAGGGTAAGTACTCGTGTAGAGTTTTGTTTTCAGCGTGTTTTCACAAGGTTTGAGTATGAATTGTGCTTGAAAGGGTTTTGCATGTTTTTGTGAGAGAAAATGAATGTCTGTTTGGTTTGTGTATATGCAGAAGATTATTAGAAGAAAAGCTTGTTTCTTGGAACTGGTAAATCTAATATGTGTTTTGTGAAACGTTATAAAAATGTTTAAATAGAGAGATGAAATAATTAAAGGGATGAGGTATTATAATGAGCGCTTTATATGAGATAAAAATACTACATGATAAGATAGTATAGTATACCTTGCCATTTAGTTTACTTTTTGTAAAAATATCAAAAATGAATTTTAATATATGGGGCATAATGAGATTTTTAATATTTTGCCTGATGCGTGTTTTACAAGTAAATGAGTAAATTATTAACCTGTATTTATGGGAATTGTTAAACTATATATAAGCATGTATAGTTTATACACTGAAACTTTAACCAACATGTACTTATTTATATGTAAAAGCTTCATCATCAGAGTTTTACGGGGAACGTTTTTTAGGACTCATTTTGTGTAATGCTTTTTGGAAATCAATATTAAATTGTAGGAAACTGTATTTGAGTTAATTAAAATTGTAGCGTAATAATCAGATTATGATTTCTAGATAGATAAACTTATCTACTTTCACTACCCTTTCATTTCTGTTTAGCCAAAGTGTTTTAATTTCATAATTTATCGGGATTTTCAACAACATAATATCGTCTTTTTAGAATGAAAATTATATGTATTTTTTATTAAATGGTTTGTGAGAAGAAAATTGAAAAAGTCATACAATCTCGAAGTATATTTCAAAACTAATATGTTATGATAATATGAGTTTTAATTTATTTCCAGGGAAGAATTTATTGGAAGCTCGTGGTATTTATGCTTCTACAGATATTAATTTTAACTTGTGAATATTTTTTGGACGATTTAAGTATTTTTTTAAATAAAGTAGCGTGAAATGTGTTATTATTATGTCCTGTAACCAAAAAACGGCTGTCACAAACTCCAAAAATTACGTGAATTTTATATTTTTATATTCAGGTTGAATATATATATTGATTCCTTTCCAAATTGCAAAAACTGATAGTTTTTGTCTATCCCAATACAACTGTTGGGAAAAGCAGGGTTTTTAATCTTTACTTTCGTTTTTTTTTATTAAATATAGGACTTTTATCTACAGTCTCGTTTTCTTTTACAACTTTTTGTATTTAAAATATTAATTTTTGGTATTTGTATTGGATTGTTTAACATTTTTGAAACTCTATGCAGTTTTTTTTGGAGGAAAATGTTCATGTTAAATGTATTTTATAAGAAACTAGCAATGCCTATGCGATTCTTACGATCAGCGATGTTGAAGTTGTATTATTTTTGAAGTTGCCTATATATTCTGTCAATTTCAAAATATTGCAATCGTTCAAGCATGTTTTAATTACTTTACAAACTCATTGGCGGCTATAATAGAAAGGTTAAATTTAATTAAGTACTTAATTACACGAATAGATTAAAATTAATTTGCCTCTTCTACTTCAATGCAGGAGTAGACGCGTGTAGTTCATTCTTTTACTGTGTATTAGCAATTGAAACTTTGAGTTAAGCTTTGATTTTTGTAGTTTTTGACGTTTTCGCAGAAAAAATGATACAAAAATTAAATTAAATCCAAAATGCATATTGTTTGACTAAAACTATATCTATTTGCTCTGTTTAATGCATTGTGCAACGGTTGGTGAAAGCAGAATTTTTAATCTTGATTTTCGCTTTTTTTTTTCAGTAAATTTCACCTATGGTCTCGTTTTCCTTTTGCAACTTTTTACATTTAAAATGTTTAATTGTTTAAAATTTTTGAAACGCTATGCAGTTTTTTTTTGTAGGAAAATGCTCATGTGAAATGTTTTCATTTTACAAATCGTTAATTTTATTAAAGATAATGCAGCTTTAGAGAATGAAAACCCGGTTGTGGAGATATTGAATCTCAAAAGTCATAAGATACTTTAATTTTATTATGTACTTCCTTATCAGTACTTGGCTTATGTCAAAGATAGTTGTGTATAGCTAGTATTTAATCTATAAGAATCCATAGAATTACGTATCGTAAAAAAAATTCCTTCCTCAACTTCACATTCCAATAATACCACTCAAATCAGAGGAGAAAGCTTGATGATTTATAAATTAAGATTTACGTATATTTTCCCTCCTTCATGGATTTGTATAATATTAATTGGAATAAAATTATAATCAATAAAAGATATAAAAATTGTTCTAAATTGTAAAACCAAAAGATTATGTATGCTACATAAATAAACTGGTAAATATCATACAAATATTAACACAAATCCTTGACTAGTTCTATACACACGCTCGCACGTCAATACAAAAGTACTTTAAATCCCCTTGAACAGTATTTAGTTCAGTCAGTGACATTGCCAAGAAAAACTGGACTAATCAAACAAATCTGATGATAGAGAAAGAATATCTAGTGCTGATCTATATGAATCTAAAGTATCTGTAGTAAAATAACGAATATGTTGACAGACAGTACGCACACACCATTCTCTGCTCAAGTAAAGCAAAAAAATATGCAATACAGCAAAAAAACTGCATAAGGGATGGGCTTAATTCTTCCAAATAAGGCATTCATAATTTTTTTTGCTAAATCATTGCAATTATATTAATCACGCTATAGTTTAGGCTGAAGTATTTAAATTTCACTTTTGCAACTGATGATTGCTTCATTACGATTAAAGTCTTAAAAAATTGTACATCTTCAAAGAAAGAACATAAACTGCCCCCATATTTCCCACGAACCCAATCCATACGATTACACATTTACCTGTTTTATATATAACCAACCCAATCATAAACCCAATTGATTAAAGAACCCCAAAAAAATCCAAAACTATATACCTTTCCCCCTAAAAACAAATTCCCCAAATAAACCCAATCAATATTCCCACACAATATAAGCAAAACAAAATCATACCAAATCTACACTCCACAACCCTTTCACCTCTCTCTCCTTATCCATCCCCACCCTGTCTAGCCCAGAGAGGATAATTTTTTTTTGCAGTAGCGCCACTCACTTAAATGAATAAATTGATGCCCTCAAAACATTTAATCACATACCTACCTTGTTCTTTCATTTACTACTACTACTACATCCGTATAATTCGTTCAAAATTTCTTCATACCTTTCTTCAACTCTTCCCACGACCCCTCTCGTTTGTCTGTTTACATCATCTTATTGAAAATCCTTTAATACAACCGACTTATATATAATCTTTAAGCATAACAATCATAACGTTCCTCATAATCCCTTAATCATGCTCATAACCACCACTACCTTACCTCTTCCTTACCTTCTCCCAACCATAATCTCACCAACTCCCAAAACAAAACCCAAAAAAATCATCATAATCGATCGGGAAATCATCCTTGTCTATAACACGATTCCCCGTATAGCGTATAACTGCTGCTCAACTACCGCTCAATCAACTCCTCCATCCAACCCAAAACGACGATGACTCCAAACTCCAAAGATCTCATCATCATCACATTATCGCCATATATATATAATCATCAGAGAAACAAAAATCAGTAAAACACCAAAAAATCATTCTCCTTGTGCTTTCTTCCCACGCTAGAAGAAAAAAACTTTGCATGCTATCTCTTCTTCGCATCCACCCAAAAAAAAGAACTTATTTTATAAGACATCACACAACAACCCCCAAAGGGAAAAGAATCTTATAAGAGAAGAAAAAAGCAACAAAAAAGTTCAAATTCTTGACCCTAAAAAATATTCCGAAGAATGCATACACAAAAAAAGCCAAATCTTTTTTAAAATGTGATGATTAACAGAGAAAGAAAATATAACCTTTTTTCATATAAGGATGGGTGTCTTCTTCTTTAGAAAAAAAAATGATTTTCTTCTTCATCATTTCTCCTATCCACCCATCATCATCACAAACAAAAAAAATCATAATCCATATATATACAATCCACCACCACCGACAAAAAAAAATCATCTTTATAAAAATGAGTGTCGAGCGTTGTTCGTGTGTGTACGATCATGATGATGACTTTTTTCTTTGGATTCCCACAGTTTTTCATATACACATTCCAAAAAATGATCATCAGCAGCATTGCACACACACAACCACCAACATATCCAACCATCATCCCCCTAAAAAAGGGATGAAGAATAATCGTTTGAGCCGAGAGCATAGATATAAAAAAGAAAAATGTCAAAGGTCAAGTTGAGTATGTTGTTTAGTTTTTTAAAAAAAGGTAATATGCTCAGCTCTCAGCTTGTGTGATAGTTATTAAGATGATCATCACAAAAGATTCTTTTTTGTTCACACACACACACCACCGTCGTCAAGTAAAAAAAGATTATGGAAAAGATGTGCAGAGATATTAGAAAACGAGTTTTTTTATGCTTATAACGTACACACGCCCTTAAACAATTACGGAGAAGAAAAGAGGGAAGAAGAAAAAAAGGTGAAGAATTTATATAACAAAAAGGTTGACGAGAACACATTTTCTACTTCATACTACCCCAGCGTCTCATCTTAAACAATTCACGGGGTAATCCAAGAATTGTTTTGCTTTTTTTGAGGATTTTCATGATAATAATGACGGTGATAATAATCATAACGTACACGTACGTACCTTTATCACACACAGTTTTACCTTTTTTTATATATACCTGTCTTCATCTCTCTTCAAAAAATTCTCCTCCACCTTTTTTTATCTATCACATAGAAAAAATAAGATCCTCGCGCAGCAGTCAGACACACGAAGGTTTTGTGTGTAGATGCATTATACTCACTCTCGTGTATATAAAAAATATATATAACGATTTATGTTTTGACCATATAAAGGGATTATCTTGTACAAAAGTGTATAAGATTTTTTTCAAGTTTTGCTTTATTATTATAATTATAAATTGTGTGTGTTCTTTTGTAGATCTCGTATAAGACAAGAAGACAGGTAGAATGGAAAGGTTGTATGAGATGAGAATCTTTTGCAAAGAGTCTCTTTTTTTCTGGGATATTTTTTATATAAGAATTTTTTCATATATTTTTGAACACTTTTTTTCATATGCTTTATTTTTTTAAAAAAGGAATTTTAAATGGTTTGTGTCTGTCTCGTCACTCTCAGAAAGAGGTGATGCTGGTTGCTCACACAGTTATACTTGCTCTTTTGGCTGTTTTATTTTGCGTGGGATATATATATGGGTTTGATTTTTGGATTTATATGGATTTGAAGTATGAATCGGGGTGACCTGAGACATGGGAAATCGCTTCGGGACACACACAAAAGATTATTACATATGCATTGGAAAAATATGAGTCAGAAAAGTCAGATACGGATTTGGGAGAGAATTTATTACATCATGATGATGGGAAAAAACAAAAGGTGAAAATTCCTTTTTAAAAATTGCTTTGTGTGGGAAAAATGTATGTTTGTCTCTGGAATTTTTTTGTTGTTTGTAATTAATTTGTTACGTTATTTGTAAAACTTGTAAGATACATATAGGAATTAGGATTTGGTTTTACAAGTGAAAGGTTTGTAACGATTCTTGTAAGGAATTTTGGTGGGTTTTTTTAAGTATGAGTATAATTTATTGATCTCTTACTTATTGGCAATATAACTTAACTCACTTGGTTTCAGATGTCAAGCGTGTATTACTATGAGGGCAGGCAGGTTTATAGGGCATCTTGTAAAATGTATGCGTATTTGCAAATTTCAAAAAAGCCGACACTCCAGTCCAAATATAAAATTTAATCTAATTTGACAAAAGATTTAATTAAGCGTTGATATCATTTTAAATCAGAATAATTTTAATTGATTCAGTAAAATTGTCAAAACCAATAAGTTGCATTATTTACAAAAAAAATTGATCAAAATAATTCCATGTCGTCGCACAAAAAAGTGAAAAATATGATTTACAGATCGTCGCATCACATCACAAAATACAACAATGTATTACACATAGACAGCCCGTCATCAAAACAAAAATTAATTGGCAAAAATGTATATACATTTTATAATTTACATAACATATAGTTTGCGTAATTTCACACGATTCCTTGTAGTTCACCTTAACATCTTGCAAATTCATATCTCTCTCACACCCTTTTTCCCAATCTCCACCTTCTCTACCCACCTTAATTAAAAAAACTGCACAATAATAAACAATATAAAAATAACATATACAAAGCTTCTCCGTTACACTTTTTATTACCAAAACACATCATGTCGGAAAATTCCCTGTAACAAACTCGAAATCCTTATATAACTCGTAAAGTAATAACAAAATAATTCCAATAAATAAATTCCCAATATAATCTTTTAACAATATGATTCCAATGCTCTATTGTATGTAATAATGTAACAAAGATTATTGCAAAATGCAATGTTTTTCCGCTCCAACACTTTACAGATAAGTATGCGTAACAAACATGAAAGATTACACACGAAAATTCCCGATTATTATATGATTTTTTAACAGATACGTCTTATTACACAAAATCTTTGATACTTTTTTTTAAAACAGATCCATCACCTCACATGAAGAACTTATCCACGTAATAACACGTATATCCCAATAACAAAATACATCTTTCTCTCTCGGCATATATACATATTAGCAACAATAACAATGATGATGAGGGTATAATAATGAGCGTGTACAAAAAAAAAAACCAAACCACAATCATCATCACTAAACAATAAACCAACCCTTAAAAAAACGAATGATCTGTTCTGTATATCTCCTCCTTTTTAAACACTAATATAACATCGTATTGTACGATATGGCTCATTACATTTTACCTTTTGTATCTTCCTTTCCCCCAGGAATGATCTTGGTGTGTGCTTTGTGTGATGATGGTCTCTCTCACGTAAAAAAAGATATGATTTTTTAAGAGTGAGTGAAAAAAAACTTTTTATTCGTTTCTCCCTGCAAGATCACCATTCCATGTTCAGGATTTGGTCAGTTAACATCGTTATTTAATTTGTTCTCTTCTCACTCTCGCAGTTTTTTCGTAATTGTTTTTACACAAAGACTCTGTGTGTTTATAACAAAAGGTTTAAGTAGGGGGGAAAGTTGTAAAAAGAAAGGTGTGATCGTGTGAAATTATAATATCCCATCAAGCATGATTAAATAAAAGAAGTTTGGATAGAAAAACGGAGAAAGTTTATTTTTTATCAGAAGAAAAAAAATACAAAAAAGTTGAAAACGCACAAATTAAAAAAAAAACCAAATTATGCGTATCCAGCCATCATACCACAACTCATTACAGCAAATCTGTTACACCACCACCACCGGAAACCCAAACTCAACTTCCCCAACCCCTTCCTCACCACTCCAAAGACTCAACCACAATTAACCGGACTTCCAACGCTTTTGCAAACGTTACAAACCGTTACAACATGGCAGCCACTGCAACCGCAACCAACTACGCGTATAATACCGGGAGCTCTTCCAGCTCGTCGAGTTCTTCAAGGGAGTACTACTGCCAGTTTTGTCAGAGGAGGTTTAATAAATCGTATAATTTGATGATACATGAGCGGAGTCACTTTGAGGACTCTATTGTTTGTGATGTTTGTGGGAAAGGTGGGTTTCGGAATAGGGACTTGATGAGGCAGCACAGGTAAATTCACGAAAAAACTTTCTCTTTTTTTCTCTTTGCTTATCCTTGCTTTCACCAGTTATGTGCAAGTCATATTGATATGGTAAAAAAAACTAATAAATTCTTTGATTTGGTAACAGGTCTCAACATTCCCCAGGCGGCTCTTCATCCTCCTCCTCATCATCATCATGCTACTAGCATACACATTAGCAAAAGAATTGATGAATGATACTCCTACCCCCGGGGAGAAAAAAACGTCCCATTGATAAATCGCATCCACTATACTGTAAATAAATTATTTACAAAAATTAAAGGCTTTTTTAAAAAGACAAGTCACTTTTTAAAACAAACGCTGCTACTACAACTGCTCTCGACGTGCAATATATATATATAAATATTTTAAACCAATATATAAATTAATATTAAGTTATATACGTTTTTAGCGTATATATTAGTTTTCTTCCCGATACAGAGAACTTTCCTATTTCTCTTTTTAATCATGACTTTATGTATATCAAGTTGCCCCTAAAAACTAGAGTAGAAAAAAAACGATTGTAATGTACGACACTTTATTTATGTGAAATAAGAACAGGACAATGTGAATATAATTTGGAATACAGAAATATAATTTGTTGTAAATATTAAACTAAACCAAGACATCATCAAAAAAACACACGAATTTCCCAATCCAAGACACAAAACCACCACCCCAGAAGTAACCTTATTGTTGATCTCTTGTTTAATCGTATGTATATTGTTTTTTTTTAAATTGTTTTGTGTTGGAAATGGTTGATACGAAGGAACAAGTTATTTAGTTTGTTTTTATTTGTATTATATAAACCGGATGTAAATAAAATGAAGGAACCGACTGGATAATATATATAAAAAATAAAAGAGAAAGTAAAGAAATATATTACAGGTGGGAATTAACGTTTCATTCATATAAAATTGCAAAAATAAATAAATCGTTTCATCGTTTTATAAACCCGTGTGTGAGGGATTTAAAGTCTCATGTTACCCCGAATTGACCATCATGTACTTCAAACATGTACAACAAACATGACGATTCGTTCACCACTTTGCATGATTTTATAACAGATTCTTTTTACATATCATTATACACCGTCTCTCAAGAAGTTTATTACAACCACCCACCCTTCACATCTCTATACACATTCTTATCTCTCTCTTTTCATTATATTACACACGAATTACCTCTCTCTGCCCATAAAAAACGCTCTCTCTCTCTCATGCCATTATCATCTCCCATCATCATCACTCCACAAAATTCTTTATTCACTTATTTTTTTATCTAAACAACTCAACTCCATCATCATCATCACCACTCATCCTTCTTCATTCTCCTTTTTTCTTTGCGCACACGACACAAATTATCTCATGCAAATAAGTTTTTTTACCCACCATCATCCTTCCCAAAAAAAACTCTTTTGATCCTCTATTCATGTGTTAAAAAGGACACTTCAAAGAGAAGAAGAGTGGGAATCTTTTTTTTTCGAGGATGTTTGCTTGAGGGTATGTATACGAATATATTTAACAAAACTCTTTGAGATGAGTTCTTTTTTGTCGCTGCTCTTCTTCTTCTTTAGTTATTATCATAAAAAGATGAAGAGATGATGACGGGCTTTTGAAATGACTTTGTATATATATTCTTTGAAGTTTTAAAGTTAATAATCTGTTTGACTTTTTTTCGTCACACAAAAAAAAGCTCGTACACGTCATATCTTCACTTCATTTTCTCACAAACACAGGTTTGGAAAAGAACATTGGTTTGTTTGTAGATTATATATGCCTTCAAAATCTAATTTTTATATATATTTTAAAAACGCATATGAACATTCTTTATTCTCCGTGTGCTCTATTCTATCCACATTCCAAAAAAATCATCACAAATCTTTTTTTGCTCTTGCTGCAACCTGTTGTGTTGTGCTGTTGCTCTTCATAAAAAAACTCCTTATTCTGTCAGTTTTTCTTATAAGAAATCATATTTAATA
>JAANSO010000922.1:0-21505 GCA_036507315.1 Lepidocyrtus fimetarius | reverse complement strand
AAATTATTATTATTTTTTGCTCATGTTATAATACAACTTTCCATTTTATTGCCAACTTCAATTTTAGCCTTTTCAAATTTTCTTTCTTCTTCCAATGTGAAAGCGCGAGTCTAAATTGTTGAACTCTTTATTAAGAATGCAAATACTGCTTATAAAAAAGTCACCCTTGAGCATTTCCTATCTAACGCCACTTTTGTCTTTAGGGAGGGTATATTTGTTGCAATGTGACTTAAATTGGGAACTTGGGAACCATTAGTGCATGCATAATCAATTGTTTTCGATCAAACGCTGGTTGCATATTTGGCAGGATTTTATAAAAAACGATCTTGTGAAATATTGGTTTTTTATCGGAATAGGGTTGAAATTGGAAATAGAACAAAAATGGACCTACATACATTTATTGTTTCCTGCTGATTTAATGTGTACTTCTGTTCTCCTATTTTATTATTATTGTAACATTCTTTGACTAGAATTACGTGCCGCAAGTCTACTAAAGTTTTTAATAATGCGATATGATTAGAATCAAAATAATGTCAGAATGAATTTATAGTCATGTTTACCAGGAAAGAATGGATTTAACATTGTTTTCCACAACTTGTATTTATAGAAAAAGTAGCAGTAAATTGAATGTCCTCCTGCTGTTGCTCCTGCTCTCCTCCTAATACGTAATAATAACATGTTTTTCTATGCCTATCTTCAGATTTTAGATAAGAAGGAATGGGGAATTGTGATATGGTATTATTGCCAATGCCAATTGTAAACCTCAAGATTATCCTCACGTCATCATTTGCGTAGGCATGCGAATGGGGAGTAAAGTAGTATTTTCTTCTTCACTGAATGTTTGTCGCCGTTTCCATTCCATTTCACCAATTCAACTCCCTTAAACTTCGTCTATGCTCTGCTATATATTTAATGCAGATATGGATACTGTACTTAGGTATTGAATCTTCGACCGAATCAAGGTCCTTTTTACAAACGCCAAATATTTATATAATTACCAATGCCCATGTGAAATTTATTGATTGATAATATTTGATAGAAAAATGAATATGATGATATTCGACATCATCGCTCGATGGTTGCAAGCTCATCAATTTTTCTTTCTCGTTCATTATAATTGCAAGCGCAAGCAAGAAATGAATGAAGGGATTGTGTTTGTGTGTATAAACGATTAGATCAAAAGCTAAAATCTAAATTGGGAGAAGCAAAGCAGTAGGGAAGATGGGTAAGGAACGAGAAGGAACATTACTTGATGCATATCATCATCCAATCATCTTTTTGATCATCTCTTGATCTGGTTATAGTAATAAACGCTTTTTAGATCATTTGATTTTATTTGCAAAAAATTGCAAATTGAACTATTGAACATGCCAATACCATGTTCGAATCATGCTTGCAAGAATAAGTAGATTGGATGCCTTGATTGAATGCAAAACGTTGCTTTGTTAACCATCGTATCGCATAAGTTTGAGTACAAAAAATGACGGGTTTTCATGTATTCGTACTGTCTACTTAAAAAATAGGTAGTTTTTTGTTGATTGTTAGTTTGTTAAAATAAATTAAGTGGTGATGTACTCTTATTTATGCTTTTTCCTAATGAGAAGGTATGCATATTGATTCAAAATTGTTACTTCAGCTAAAATAGCAATCAGATTTTAGTTTGTAAACCTATGTATGAATTTATTTCGCTATCTTATGCCCATTTCCGTATGATGTTGAAGAATGATTTGAAGGAAAAAATATCGTGAACTTCTATCGCTTCGATACTTGTAAGCGAAATTAAAATTAGAATATTTTTTGCATCATAAACGGGGTTGACGAAAGGAAAAGCGAAAATAAGTGGAATGAAAAGTATGTAACTAGTATTCTCTGATGCTTTCTTTTGTTTTTTTCAATTCACCAATATTATTGATTACTTTTTAAAAATATTAAAAAATGCGACAACTTTAAACAAAATCTCAAAACTCCAGAAAGGATAAATGGGAATTAATCCTAATCCCAATAAAACACTAAAAGTAATTTTTATTAAACAAAGAATATAATTTATGGTGTATAGTAATTACTATTAGACATTAAGTAAAATTTGCTCCACCGCTCGCAGTAAACTTTTTGAGCTTGTATTTAATCAGTTCGCATATACATGAAACCCTGCCATTGCATTGGTTGATGCATGGACGGAAAGCAGGAAATGAAGCGTTGCGCTGTGACACAATAAGGAAAAACATTTCGCCCTCATTTGTCCTTGTCCAGTTCTGGTTCAGAATGTGCATCATCCTTTCTTCAATAAACACCAAATTTCTATTGCTGTTTGTATTAGAATTTTTCTTTCTTTATTTCCGAGCATGTTTTGTGGTAAAATAAAGTATTCAGAGTTTGAGAGGGTTATTTCAACATAAAATCGGACAAAAGTCTCAATCAATGTACATTTCATTGTCAAATGTAAAGTTACAGTTTAAAATCTTGCGAAACAAAAAATAAAAATGCGAAAACATTGTCACACAAACTGATCGTAACAATTCTAAGTCATATAGTTTTCGTGGTTCGTTCCACGCACTGACGTCTGTTCTTGATTCTCATGCCATCATTTTTAAACTTGATACCCACACGTCAATTTTCAGTGCAGACTAACATGCAAGCATATATTTTTAAAACTTGATAATATAATATAATGATTTCAATTTCAGTTTTTTATTGCGTTATTATCACAAAAAGTTGCATTACTTTTCTTTGCAAACGTAAACTGAGATTTTTTAATGGTCAATTTAAACAGTTCGAAGACGCCGTCATGTAGTCGAAACGTTATGAATGTTATGGGTATGACTATGACACATTTTAAGAAGTACTTTTATGTGTGTTACCATTATTATTTATTATTTTACTTTATTATTATTCTAGCAAGAAGAATCCCTGCAAAAATTATCTACCTATTTCATTTTTTGCTTTAAAGACAGCTGTCATGTTTTAATAGTATTTACTAAATGGTTATGGTGCATCTTATAAGATGGTTTCTTATTAACAAAAAACCTTATCACCAACAAATCCAAATCGTGTAGGAGTAGCAGTTTTTGCGAATGAATTTCAGACTTATTTATATGTTTGTTTTATTCCACATAACTTGTAACGCTATGTCGTTTGCTGCTGGTGAGAATAAAAGTGTCTTCTTATGTCTGAGGTCTGTGAAGAGGAGGATTGTGCACACAAAAAAGCTTTTTGTGGTAACAGTGGTTTTTATTTTCTTTTTTTTGATACCATGAAGATGCTGCTGATGATGATTATATGATTGCTTTGCAGACACTTTATATGATTAAAAGCGTAATATTAAAATTTCGGTAAGTATTAGAAGCTCATGGTTGTTGGTACTTGGTATGAGTTCCTTATATGAACGCATGCAACACTATTCATATTGTACTATAATTTTATGTATCATAATGCAAACAATAACAAGAATATTAGACACTCTTAATAATCAAGTTGGGTTGATTTTGATTCATGATAGATTGTGTAGTAGATTGTAAGTTGGTATCATTTTTGCAAACGCAATACTTTTCCCTTTTTCATACAGCATGCTTTCTTGGCTATATCTAATAAATTTGTTTGTGTGCGTGTGAGAACTATTCTTCCTATTAGTGTTATACTTGTTGTAGTTTTTAGTTCATTGTCTAAAAAACCTTGCATGTCCGAAAATTGTAAAGTAGTACAGAAAATTTCATAAGTTTTTGAGAATAAAAGTTTTGTTTTGTGAAATTAAATAGTCGCCAGCAATATGAAATTGTATCATGTAAATAGTATCGTTCCAGCTTTGGAAAACGAAAAACCAAGGGAAAGTTCAAAGGGCTAGTAAAAGCATTATTACCCAAGCTAGTAGAATATAACCTATAACCTATTTTGTAGTTTGGTTAATTTAAAAAATAGCGTGAGTACCAAAAAATGAAGGTATTATTTTATGCGGTTGTATGTATACTGCTTAGTTAAATTAAACTGGTAACACGAAAAGATGTGTTTGATTGTATGCAACAGACATAAAAATAAACGCTGATTATTTTTTTGTATATTTTCAGAAAGAGAGAGAAGACTGTCAGAAAACAATAGCGAGGGCTTGCTGTTGTAGCAGGAGAAAGGCCGTGAGCTTAAAAGGTGCAAGCGAGAGAAAATAGCAAAAGGAAGAATAGTTACCAAACCAGAGAAAGCAAGGCAAACAAGAGAACTTTTGTATATGATTTGGAAAAGAGTTCGTAGTGGTCAATAAGAATGGAGGATGACCATGGCCATGCACGTCATATTGTGAGAGTATACGTGGGATCTTTGTCACATGAGTACGAAGCACTGTCAGTGGAAGCAAGCAAACACACCACGGCAGAGGAAATCGTTTCGTGTATCGTACAGAAACTAGATTTTAAGAATCCCAATGACTATGAGCTCGCCGAAGTGGTCGGAAACTCCACAGGGCAGGAGTGTAAAGAAAGACGAATTGGTCCGTACGAATCTCCCGTTGCACTCAAATTATTATGGCCCAAAGCGTCGGAGGCTGCAGACTCTTTATTGTTCACCAATATTCCTGGAGTTCCACCAGCATCGACGACGCCGACGACGAGAACTACATCATCAACAGCATCCTCTATCACAAGTGCTGGATCTAACTCTCACTTTTCCTCTTCGTCGTTTACGAACTCATTCCCGAGTCACAGCTCCTCTTCTATAACATCGAATAGAGGAACTGGAAATACATACGGTAAAGGATACCAGAACGGGGGTGCCTCAAATGATGTTTATGGAAGAGAAAGTTACGGCAGTAGTGGCACGGCATCAGATGTGAGCAGTCTTTACCGGTTCTGTCTTCGAGAGAGACTTACAGACTCACTCCTCTGGTCGGAAAGCTTTGTCATGGATCCACAAATTATACGAGATTATTTCTACCGGTTTTTGTACCAACCAAAAGACAAAGAATACCCTGACTTGTGTCAGCTCCCTGATCTTAATGAATTAACCCTGTTAGAAAATTTAAAGTCTAGATTTAACGCGGGACATATTTACACTTATGTAGGATCCATTTTAATTGCCATAAATCCATTTCGTTTTCACCCCATTTACAACCCAAAATATGTTAAACTGTATCAGAATCGACGGAGAGAGGAACTTCCTCCTCATATTTTTGCCATTGCTGATTCTGCTTACCATACAATGCTCAAAGAGAAAAGGAACCAGTGTATTGTGATCAGTGGTGAAAGTGGAAGTGGCAAAACAGAAAGTACCAATTTTCTTCTTCATCATCTCACTGCTTTAAGTCAGAAAGGAAGTCATGGCAGTGGAGTGGAACAAACAATTCTGAGCGCCGGTCCTGTACTTGAGGTAAGTTTTTAACAAACACACCTGATTTCACTGATATGATTTCCATTTAACCAAAGCGTGTAAAAATAAAAGGCAGCAAGCCTGCTTATAGACACTTGCTCGAAGTTCGCATAAAACATTGGTTTAATACTTTTAACTTGATAAATTTTTGTAATTGTGCAAATTTTTGCAAAACCCACTTGCGAATTTCTCTTCAAGTAATTACCGTTTGTAGTTTGAAATATAACGGTCTGTTTCTGCGCTGTAACCTGTCATTTAATATTGCACTGCTATATTGATTACTTTTTAAACAATATAGTCCTCTAATCCATGTCAGGTCATTTAATCATAGGCACTATGTACCATACTGTTTTCTATTGTTAAGGAAAACCTGATTTTGATTCATAAATAACCCTCAACATTCGTATCGTAAATCCTAAACCTCTAGCACTAGATAGAGTATTCTAATAGGTAGGTAAAAAACACGAGAGCCTATTTTTACACGTATATGCACATTTTACAATTTTTAGCGTGCTTTCACCTGAACCTCCATCCATCTTCAATACATGCATACATATTCGCCTAGTACGAAACAATAATAGTCATTGGTCGTAAACACAGATAATGAAGACAGGCAGTGCTATTTTTGTAATTTTGTAGTAGTATTTGAATAGATGTCCAGAGAAGAAAGCAACTCAAAAGATATGATATCGTAAGATCCCCTTTCCTTTCTCGGCTTTAGCAGTTATAAATAGAACTAGAATGAAAGGCCTTCTTATGTCCTTCCCAATTTTCCTTTAGATTCACGACCGCCTTTTTGCATTCACAACTTTATTCACGAGAATAAAAGAGTTATATTGTGGCACAAGCTAATTTCATTTTTATATCCTTTGGTTGCTTTGTACTAGCTTGGCCACTATCAATTGATACTCCACCGATTCAAATTGGATTGATTATGACAGAGAAGATACATGCATAAATCCGTCTATTTTATTTTCTCGTGTGTTCACAACGTCTACCTGACTCATACCGTGACCTTATTCTTCCAGATAAATCATAATCTAACCATTACCATTGTGAGAGTGATTTTATTCCACTCACTCCTTTTCTAGTACTTCGCCATCTATTTACCTTCTGTCTGTAGAGTAGAAGTTTGCTTTTTTCTCTAACGACAAGGAAAGAGAAAGTATTTTTCTTACTCGGTTTCTGTCAGAAATGTATTCTTTATATTTTTAATGCCAAGCTTTAATATTTTGCAGGAAAAGCTTGCGTTTGTTTGTCACATCCGAACACCCATTACTTTCCCTTCTTCTCCTTCCTTCGAAAGTCATGAATATACATTCATCAGTCCTGTGCTATTACTATCAAATCAATGATTATGATGACATTATTAGTTACTTTCTTTTTTATTTTTACTATAACAGAAAGAGGATTAGAACTTGTCAAATCATCATGTATAGTTTTCCGCTAAATTTTAGTTGAGAAAAAATAAAAAACGAAAACCCATTTAGGATTGTGTCATACTTTATTTTTCATTGTTTTTCTTTTCACGCTTGGCGTTTCAAAGATTTAGATTTTTTAGCAAAACAAATTTTTCCTTAACTTGTGGCTTGTAGCTTACTTGAAACCTGAACCAATGATGAATGAAGATAGTATTTAGTATTATTCTTATGGAAGGAAGGGAAAAGAGGAAAATTTACAAGTAAAACTACAAAACATAATGTTGTAACAGTAGAACCTACCAGTAAACCTGGATAATGTCATGTAAACCTTATGCAAATATTACAAAACTGCAATGATTAGATAGATAAGGTATACCATTTGGGTTACCGGTTGTTGTAAAGTAAATGCGATTAGTAGAACTTTCACCAACCCCAAAATCAGAAATTAGGTATGTTATTTGGATGAGCAATCGTTGCATTGATTATATTTGTTGCTGGATTATTTTGACATAGATATTTTAATATGCAGATCTGAAAGGATCTGTTCAATAGGAGCCTGTATTCATAATACAAAATTTTAGAATTGATGCAAACATTTTTTTGACATTTATGAAGAAAGTTCAGGTGTAAAGCGATATAAAATAACAAGCAAACTTTGTTGCTATTTAGACGGAATACAATACTCATAAATCTAGAACTACATAATTACTATTTGCGTCACAGATTTTGAACTGGGATGAATAAATAAAATACAAATGCAAAAAAGTATGTATAATTTTTATTTGGTGAATAGCGTTCTATTATAGACCTAAATACAAGATGACTTAATAATATCTTAATAAACAACGTTTAGTAAATAACCTTACGTCTTACATAACTTATGAAAGTTTGTCGAGAGTTTTCAGGACGTTAAAGAAAAACGAACTAGTTCAGGTGTAAAGCGATATAAAATAACAAGCAAACTTTGTTGCTATTTAGACGGAATACAATACTCATAAATCTAGAATCACATAATTACTATTTGCGTCACAGATTTTGAACTGGGATGAATAAATAAAATACAAATGTAAAAAAGTATGTATAATTTTTATTTGTTGAATAGCGTTCTATTATAGACGTGAATACAAGATGACTTAATAATATCTTAATAAACAACGTTTAGTAAATAACCTTACGTCTTACATAACTTATGAAAGTTTGTCGAGAGTTTTCAGGACGTTAAAGGAAAACGAACGATCTAGAGTTAGTACATCAATAAACCTATATAGCATACATATTATACCCATACAAATATAATACTTTATTCAGCTGAACGAACACAGGGCAAAAAATATTGTCATTTTTTGCAGAACTCTCTTTGTAGCTTCGGAAAAGTTTCCCTATTGATAAAACTGGGAAGTTTAAATATAATATATGATGACGGCAGTAACCTTTCCGGTTGGATTTTATGTCAGTTTTGCCCTTTCTCGATCCAGTCCCTTTGCGTGCAGATTCCTAAAATGTTTTAACAGGGAAAGAACTAGTTCATGATCATTGTGGAAATGTACGTAATAAACTTTTGTTGAAATACAGAAAAGAATGAAATAATCACAAACTTAAGAGGTCTGCTACTAGTAATACGTATAATTGGAAATCATAAACGAATATGATAAAATTAAATCTTGAAAGTTTGTTTTGATTCTCATGGCACTTTTAGCTACAGGTTTTGACGAGAAATAATAGAAATCAAGTCTTTAAGGATTGTATTTCAGAGTAGTAAAACACAAAGAGGGTTCAGTATTCCTTTTTTGCTACTGTCATCATTAAATTGGCATGAATAAGTTTTACGTCTCACATTACCCTTCTTTGTTCCTTGGTTCATGAGTTTGTAAGGTTTCGCAAATTATTTCTACTCCAGTTCGTCTGTTTTCATAGCTTAAATACATCTGATACGATTATTCCAAAAGAGGAACCGTTGATACTGTCAGAAAAGGATAGGATAACAGCGTGGTTGACTTCACACAATAATTGAATATCGGCGATGTGTGATATATGCAAATATCAAAGTGTCACTTGTTTTTCTTTATGTCAAGAACAAAGCTGTGTGAGAGTATGAGCCATAAATAAGTTTGACTGACGTTAACTTGACAAGTACATCAGAGTTAACACCCAAACAATAATTTCCGCTTTCCACTTACTTATCCAGCCCATTGTGTATGTTTTTTATAAACTCTGCCTTATAATTGGATTTATTTTTTTTGCATATAGAAAAATAGAACATTTTTATTTCAAATTAACTCCATCCAGAAAAGGGGAATCTAGAAAAACTCATTTTAAACGGATATTTTAGGAAAATGTTAACAATAAAAGCAAATAAGTTTTGGTCGCATTGTTGGAAAGTTATAATTGGCAACAGTATTCCAAGGAACTAGGAAGATTGGAATATATGTGCATTGTTGGAAAGTTATAATTGGCAACAGTATTCCAAGGAACTAGGAAGATTGGAATAAATGTACTGGTGTTTTGGAAGTGACAACAACTAGTCCCCACTTCATGTGTGTGAATCTTTGAGTTTTGTTAATTGCCAACAAATACAGATTGGTATCGGGAATTTTTCTATACGTATATGTTCATAAAATGAAAATTAGCGAAACTGTTGTAAACAAAGGGATTTCGATTTCAAGGCATCTGCATTTCTGACAACTTGTCTTCTCTTGTTTCTAAATTTGTTCTTTTATGCTGAAAGACATTTTTAAAATCCAATTATACAATGAAAGGTTGAGCGAAAATGTTAGTTTCTTTATTTGATATGGTAGATTTAATACAATTCTCACTTTTTGCTTTGCTGATTTTTTTGGAATCTGCACGAGCATTTCCTATTCCAATTCCATAGCGCACCACTACTCTGACATATGTCATGACGAGAGGGTGACTCATAATTCCTAGAGACCAAAAAGTTCGAATTTCGTGTTGATAATAAAATGACAAGGCAATTTTTTATCTGCAAATGAAACTAACTTACATATCTGTGTTTAGTAGCTAGTGTACCGTTTTCTCCTTGTCTTACTTTCTTCCCCTTTGCTATGCTATCATGAAAAAGTAAATAAAGTTATGAGGCAAAAGAGATTCGAAATCTGATAAATGTTGGATCATAAACTGTGACACCAATTTGTACAATAGTACATCTAAAAAAATTATTGTAACTATTAAATATTACTAGAGTATCAGTAGTGATATGGCGAGTAAAAGGAAAGTAAAATAAATTAAGAAAAGTTGAACGAGTGCCAAAAGGCAATAGTCCAGCCTGCGTCTTGTTATTATTTTTGCTACGTATGTAATACTTGATGTGTTCTGTTAAAGTTCTTCTCATATCATCTTGTCGTTTGTGATGATATTTGGCTTCTCCTTTTCTTTTTGTAAACAAACCCGCTTAAAAAGATGTGCGAAAAGTAGGTTTTTAAAATGAAATGTAACCTTTTAGTACTTTCTTTTCTTTGTAACACGTGTTCGTGTCTCTTCTGTTGAGTTTCCTCTGAGAGAGTGTAAGAGCCACACCGATTTTCTCATGTGTATTGTAAATTTTGTAATTGCGAAATAATTGCTTTTTCGTATTGTAACTACTGGATTTTTTCAAAAACATCCAACACATATTCCTTCATGGCCACAGGTGCACCCAATGCAACACAATTGTGTACATTGAAAGATTCAAAACAAAATTCCTACAAGGTTTACACTCTTGCCACTATCAAATAAAAGTTATGTAGTGGTAATTATTGAGTAAAGTCGCGTTAACATCCTGTGAAGTATTTAAGGAAATCGGATAGATTCTTTGCCAAAATTGTACTGCCTGCCACTCCATCATTATGACCCGATGCTGATTTGATGTTTGATTATTGTAATCCGTATAGTTTTTACGTAAAATCTTATAAAAGCGAGTTACTACTAGAGTTACGTATTGCGAAAAGAAATGAAATACTCTTGTACTGACANCGTATTGCGAAAAGAAATGAAATACTCTTGTACTGACAAGCAAATCGTTAGCAATATTCCCGTCCACTTGACAAGTTATGATGATGATGGGGTGGCAGTTGTAACATAAATGTCTTTCGGTATATTGTAAGATACTTTTTCTGGTCTGGTCTTTTTTATTTGTTGTTACAAATGTTCAGATGATGAGGGTGATGATTGCTGGAGTTAAAATGTAAATGTTCGATGAGAGATATAAGACGGTTTCGGGAAACCGAGAAAAAGATTCTATTTTAGTGTTTAAAACATTATTCTGCACTAAAAAATGGTTTTTGGCTGGCTCTAATAAAATTTTAAAAAGCTGCTGTCGAATGAAGACTTTGTACGCAACGTTGGTGGTCAATTTTTAGAATCTCATATAAAACTTTGGTAAATATTTACCTCAATTGGCTGTAACGATAATATTTTCATGAAATTTTGAAACCTTGATTGATTGAAGGATTTGTGGAATGAGTTCGAGTTGCACATTCTATAAATCACTTTGAAGATTTTAGCCAAGAGAGTAAAATTAAGTGTTTAGCTGCAAAATGATGGATTTAGCATGAATAAAACGAGAAGAAAGACGCAAAATAAATTATTTGCAGTTAAATTTTAAATGCATATACAATTAAAAGCTTGTGCCATATTGATGTTATCAACGAGAACGAATTATGAAAACGGAAAGTAATTTTAAAAGTAGTGATAACATCAGAAAACTCTAAGTAAATACGTTCAATAAATAGATTAGATAACAGGCTGAAAACCGTGAATTTTGTACCAAATGCCTTATGCAAAAACTTTCATTTAGGCTAAAAATGCTTATCAATGCAAGAACTAGCTTTTTTATAGCGACTAATCTAATTAAAGGATGCATAATTTATGTGTTATAATAATTATGATTATTTCATTGCTCTCATTTGTTCTTTCAGGTTTATTAATTTTATTGCTAAACTTTTTTATATTAGGAATTAATTTAGCGTCGCGCAATTCTTCTACACCTGTTATGTAATGATTTTAAAAATGCAAATTAATTATATTCTGAATTTAATGGTTCATTTACTAGTGCAATGCTAGTAAAACATAAATCCACCCACGCAACACCATTTGCATACGTTTGTCTAAAAAACTACTACATGTAGACAGGGAAATGGTTTTTAGGAGTTTTAAATGTTAGCATTTTAATAGATAAAACGAAAAAATAAGTAGTTGGATTTTCGTTTTATTTCATATTTTCAAAAAGTTGTGCAGGTTATGTTTTATCGTTTAAACCGTTTGTTTCTTATTTGAGTTATTATATGGTAGTTACAAAAATGAGTATCGTTCTTTTGTGCAAAGTGGAGCATTAAAGCTTCCCATGCATGTATGATAAAAACATGTAGTTTTCAAAAGGCTCAAGTTGACGATGAATGATTACGCGTGTTGTAATGCTATTTTAAACGGGCAAGAACAAAATCTAAATCCATATTGTATTTTACATTAAAAAGTTTTGCTTGCAATGAAAAGTTTGAAAAACCGATTAAATCTTTTTCAACAAAATTACAAGATGCATGCCAGTATCGTCTAATAAGAATTGTATTTGCTTTGTACTATGTAATAAAAGTTTCGCAACCCACTTTTTACTATTACCCTATTTTTTAAATGTCTCGTTAAATTTTTGGAAAAGAAATTATCTTTAATTTAGTTTTTTACTAACTTTATACGTAAGAAAAAGGGGCATAAAGAAACTTTGGCCAGAAAAGATTCTATAAAGCATAATACTATATGAGGGTGGCTGTGGCGTTTGAATGTAGTAGAAAAGTCTTTTGTAACACTTATCTGCTAAAATTAAAGGGAGCCTAAATAAGGATGGGTTGACATGTGATCAAAAAATGATGGCTGAATGAATAACGAAGATGATTCACCTTTGCTTGAGGTCAATATTTAATTGCTTGTTTCTTACTTTTTTCCCATAGGCTTTCGGAAATGCCAAAACCGCACACAACAATAACTCAAGTCGTTTCGGGAAGTTTATTCAAGTTAGTTATCGAGAAAATGGAATGGTCCATGGGTAAGTGACAATGACGCAATTGAATAGTTGCTTTAAAATATTTCAGAATCGTGACATTTTACTAATCATCCGTCAAAATCTCTGATTTACAGGGCGATAGTACAAAAGTACCTGCTAGAAAAGTCTCGCATTTGCTGTCAAGCAAAAAATGAACGAAATTATCACGTATTTTATTACCTATTGGCTGGAGCGAATGACAATGAAAGAGGAATACTCAATTTATTACCACCTCATAAGTATCACTATCTTAATCAGGTAAGGGATTAGGGAAATGATCGCCAAAATGTTTCTCATACAAAAGTAATGATTTTAAAAACGCTATTAATACAATTCACAAAATGAGCTTTTTATTGGGTGCATATATACAGAGCGAATGCTACACATTAGACGGAGTGGATGAAAGTTATGAATTTTCGCGATTAAAACAATCAATGGAAATGGTCGGATTCGGCCAAGACACGCAAAGGAAACTATTTTGTGTGCTGTCCGCAGTCCTGCTAATTGGTATGAATTATCTTCATATTGCTAAAAACCTAGAATATATTTTCCTGATAATATTGATACGAATTAGGAAATAATTATGTAATTTTACTGACATAAACGAAGAAATTGGCATGTAATCTATAGCTGAATGTATTTACATCAGATTTTGTTATTTGCCATAATTAACAGGAAACGTGGAATTCACTCCGAAAAAGTCATCCTACCATCACGACGAGTCTGTTCTAATCCAGAATCCTGCTGTTGTTCGTCAAATCTCCCAGTTATTACGGGTGACAGAAGACACGTTGATCGCTGCTTTGACGTCTAAAAGAGCCAGGGTATGCATGTGGATGAATTTAAATACTGATAAATATTATTAGACTCAACGGTTTCCAGTATTTGGTTAAGCCTGTCGAAATAATACAAAATAAAATATGAAAACATGTTTAAATGACAATGAAATATATATTTTTGCAGGTCTCAGGGGAAATGCTAGTCATCAATTACCGAATGCCAGAGGTAATTATAATTGTCATTGCATTAGTATGTATGTATGTACTGTATAAAAGTATGAAAACCAGAATGGAGAAAGCAACATATTTAACTATCACTGCTTTCACTATCATTACAAAACAAACGCAAGGGGAAAGTTGAAAATGAAATCGTGCTGGGTCTATTTACACGATTGATAAATTGTTATCGTTTAGTGTGCTTTAAAGTTTAATTTTCCAAAACATGACGCAATAATAACGAATCATCACACATTGTATTATCTGTAGGCGATCGCGGCTCGTGATGCGATGGCAAAATGTCTTTATGAGACATTATTTGATTGGATAGTGCTCCAAGTAAATCATTCTTTATTAAGTAAGAAGGATGCCAGTGCTGATTACAACGGGAACTCAATCGGTGTATTGGATATTTTCGGATTTGAGGATTTTGGTGATTGCAACAGGTACGTAATATAGAATCTGTAATATCTGCAACTAGTGTATAAAAATGAGAACTTTAAGGCGTTTCTGTTGACGGGTTTGTTGGAACGTGGCAAAATCTGAGAATTTTTTGTCGTTTTAAGACTTTACATAAATATAAATTGGCAATTATTTGAGAAATTATTAAATAAACTTCCTGTATTGTTTTTATTTCACACTACTTCCCAACTCGTATCGCCCACAAACAAAACAGTTTTGAACAGTTCTGCATCAACTACGCAAACGAACATCTTCAACACTATTTTAACCAGCACGTGTTTAAGTACGAGCAAGAAGAATATAAGAAGGAGGGGATTCATTGGACAAATATTGAGGTAATAGCACTATAGTGGTAATAATCCGAAGTGATTTTTTAGTAACTGGGAACAATATTTCTACATATATAACATCTCTTTTAGTTTATGGACAACACTCCATGTCTCAGCTTAATCGAGGGCAAACCTAACGGTCTTATATGCATTTTGGATGATCAGTGCAGGTAAGTCTTTACCTAATATTTTGATTCGCCAATTTAATTATATTTTATAATCCAGAAATTTATTTTTAAAAGTTCGACCCCTTCTCACATTCAATTTTAAAAAATAAATAAATGTAAAAGCTAGAGCGTAGGATAAAAGTATGGAAACTGTTTATTTTTTTAAACTTTTGCAAAGGGCTGATCCTTTTTGATAAAACAAAATGTAAAAAAGAGCTCGCTCGTAGCAATTAAATGAAAGGTTTGGACAGATTCCTGTGTTCAGCTATTGAGTTACTGTATTTAAATAAAGCAAAGCAAAAGTTTTTCTTTGATGTTTTCCTTCAAACCATGAACTCTCGCGTACACCCGAGTTTAATAGTATGTAAATATACATAAGCTGTGTGCCTTGATATGTATACGACATGAAATATGTTTTTCTTTCGCTTTTATACCGTACCACTCCACTTACTACTGCTTTCATCTCCAAAGGCACGGAAATGAGAGAAAGTATTTACGTCTGGGGAAAGAGAGACGAGTGAGTATATTAGATGTATATTTTTGTGTTTCTATTTTGCAGCTTCCCTGGGGCTACTAATGAAACCCTCCTTCAAAAGTTTAATTCTGTTCACAAAGAGAACGACTTCTACCAGGTCCCTCAGCGGAGAGAAGCAGCTTTTATCACTCGTCATTACGCTGGGAAAGTTAAGTATCAGGTATGTGCTGATGTTGCTTACTTTTATATTGTATTGTAATAATAATATACCCGTTTCATAAATACTTTTCTGAGCTACCTTATACCGCGATGATGATGTTGACGAATGATGATATCAGCAGAGAAACGTATGTAGGCACTTATCTTGTAGTTGTATACAAAGCTCACGGCACATTCCATCGGAATTCCTTCCTGTTTCATATCTTTACTACCATCACTATACAAAAAAACAATTCTATAAATATGCTTCGCAATAATCTATGTTTCGTTCGATTGAAGGGATTCCTAAATTTTGATTTTCTGCATATATTTTATGTGAGAGTTTATAATGTTGAAATCTTAATTGGGGCAAAGAAAGACGACAGCTAGGGAATAAAGGTCACCATAATTCCAACCTAAAACGTATTTTAAACATGCAAAATGGAAAGAAAAACGCTTTTAAATTGGAGAAAATATTTTTTCTTTCTTTATATTGCTTAGTGTGTGAATAGAATTTGTGAAGCTGAGTGGAAAATCAGCACGGAAATAGAGCCCCTTATTTTCGTCGTTATCATGATGATGATGATCACACCAGTGGGTACCCTATATTTCCCCGTGGAAAAATAACGAAAAGAAAGACGAATGAAACTCAATCTTAAAAACTAGCGAGAAGTAGCACTGGTTGATGTGCTCAGGCTGGGAAAGTGAAAGAACGGAAGAGTAAGTAAAATTGCTCGCTAAAGAGAAAGACGTCGTACACGTTGATGTTTAGGAAGGAGTAGGGACTTAGGCCTAGGCAGCTAGGTTGATTGGTGATGTCGTCGTAGTGTTGGTGATGTAGTACTGACGATGATTGTGTGGTGGGCACATGCCTTCAACTTACTCCGTTATGAATATATAAGCGAAAAAATTGAAGGCCTTGTTATGTCAAAAACAGAGGTGAACACAAGATGGAAACAGATGAGTTGAGCAATTTAGGGAAAGTAAAATGCTATTTTCTACATCCCGAGTCTGAAGCAGTCTCTATTCCCTGCTCCGTCTAGTCTTTCTATTTATTCCTACTAAATTGAAAATAGAAAATAGTTTGCGTAGCCAAACCGAATATTATCCATATTCCGTTGTCATATCATCCATAGCACATATAAAATGCATATTCATTCGCACTAGTGGATGAAACGTTGCTTTGATTTCACTCAATTTTCTTCGGTTTGAATACCTTTCTGTATGCAAATTGATGAAAAACTTGGAGACAGAGAAAGTTGGAATAAGGAAATGATGAGAAAATTTTCTTGTTTCTTCACAATTTTGTACAATTTTGAGATGCAATAAAATAATAACTTATGCTTATTGTTTCAATCATTCATTAGTTATTACCTATTTCATGCTTTGTTTTAGGTGAGCGAATTTTCGAGAGAAAAATATGGATCTGATGCGTCACGACATTGTGAGTGTGTTGAAGAACAGTAGTTCGGCGTTTGTAAGAGAGCTGGTCGGGCTGGTAAGCATATTTACATAATAAAACTTTAGGTTACATAGTTAAGAAATAATTATTATGCACGACAATCTGTAATTCACGAGATCCCATTTTATTATAATTATAATAATTAATTTATATTTTTAGTCTTGTGTTGCCGTCTTCCGATGGGCAATCCTCAGAGCGTTCTTTAGAGCATATTTTTCATTTTATGAGGCTGGATATCGACATCGGAAAGCCAAAGGTAAGAAAAATGAAATGGATGACTGACTACCTCTGCCACAACATGTAGGTTGAGTTGTAACTTTAAAAACTGTTTTTGATCGTTTTCTTAGTTCGCAGTAGTTTAAGCCGTGCGTACTCAAGTCCGGCAAGAAGGAGATCATCAAATGACCATTTGATAAAGTAAGCGTTATTATAATGATTTAAAGTTAAAAATGCATCAACTGTACTAATCAAATAAAACTAATCCACCGCGAGAGTAAAAAATCAGGAGGATAATGATCATAAAATGCGCATTTCAATTTGAAATCCTATAAATAACCATTGAACAACGATAGTTTGTAAACATCATGTTGAGATTTTGTCATGCGATGCTTTACTGGAGAAAATGAATTCCTATTCCCACCCACTTTAAACTCTGATATTTATCTTTAGCCTGCTTGTGACAATTTCATCAGTAAATTTGCGCATAAATCGGATTGCGTAAGTATTTCTTTACAGAAACTTGTAAAAATAGCTCTATTTAAATAGCTCTATTTTGTTTTTCCTTTCTTATTGGGCTTAAGATGTTTTTAGCATGACTTGATAGGCTCGTTCGTTCGATTTTGTACGCTTTCCAGGACCTTTTATTTGCTAAACCAAACCTAAATCCTAGTAAAACAAAAACATGTATAATTTAATTTCAATTAGTAAATGAGCAATTTCACAATCTCGTGTTACACAAGATTTTTAGGTTTCAAAATTCAGACGTCAGCCAATAACTTCAGACATTTGAAGGAGTTTTCCCTTCTTTTAATCCCAAACCACCTACAAAAACTTTTTGATTTTGGTTTTTTAAGAGTTCAAAAATAGAAAAATCAATTCAAAAGGTATTAACAATGCTTGTTTGAAGTAAAAGTCAAAGAATTCAACTTTTTGCAACAAATTTTTGTCATCCTGTTTTTATAAAGCATTGAACTTCTACCATAATATTCTTATACTAGTTTCTTGTAGGAGCAGTAAAATATGCTCATTTAGTGAAAAGTCCTTGATTTAATATGAGAATTTAAATATATTTATTTTATCGTAAAAGTACGTAGTTGGGGTTGGGAGAAGGCGACCTTTTCTCTTATTACAAATATATTTATAGACTAACGTTGTTGGAAAGTTGTGACACGAACGATGCTACTTCCAGATATATGAATTCACTTGAAAGGAAAAAAGATAAACCTTCTGCGGAAGGAAGCTCTTTCGCTATTACTCCTTTCATGTCCTTGTTTGTTTGCTTATCTATGGGAATGGGTGTTTTTTATGAAACAAATCCTTTTTATTTTTATTGCTGATGCTGACGGATTACAAAATGGCTTTTTTATTTGCGCAACGACTGGAGAGAAAGGAATCTGCAAAAAATCTTTTATATTCTATTTCATTTGGACATTTATTCGAAAATATTTTTATTTGCGTATAACCATTTTTGAGTTTACATTTTGAAGCATTTATTTTATTGCTTATTATTAGGTATGTATCTTTTTCCAAAAGAAATCGATTTAACTTCTTATTTTCTAAAACAGGAAAAATCGCTCGTTCAGGGTCCAGCCAATGATGTCACGTGGAATGAAAAACTTACAAAGCGTCAAAATATTAGCTAGTCAGACAGCCGTGATGGGAGTTTCGAGTAAAAACGTAAATCCCAGAAAGCAACCGTTATCTGTGTCACAACAATTCCAACAGTCACTCCATTCCTTAATGATCACTCTCAACCAAGCCAATCCATTCTTTATTCGATGTATTAAATCTAATTCTGATAAGGTATGATTATTTTATCCATTGTAAAGTACATATGTATTTGGTATTTCAAACATGTTTTCAAATTTTCATGCTCTTTTCATTCTTTCAGACTCCTAGTAAATTTGATGACGACATTGTTCAAAGACAACTTCGTTACACTGGAATGCTAGAAACCGTTAGGATTCGGCAAGCTGGTTACAATGTTCGTTTAACTTTTGAAGAGTTTATTCATTCTTTATCGCATCCTCCTACCTAAAGGTTTAGAAAGGTACGTCATTTTTATTATTTTTGGATGACTTAAAATGTATTAAACCCACTAAAATCTGGCGCGTGCAAAGCCACACGTTGGCGAATGTAGTGCCATGCTAGTTTAAGAATGATCATTACAAATTGGTATTGATGTGTGTAAAAGCAGTTGATGTTTATCTGATATTATTTGTGTTTCAGTAATACGTCGGATGTGCACAAATTCCTAGTCTCTCTCAATCTTAACCCTCTCAACTACCAGTTGGGCTCATCAAAAATATTTTTAAGAGAAATCGAGAAAATTAAATTGGATTATATTCTTCATCGACAAATTATGGGAAGCATTGTAAGAATTCAAAGGTGGTATCGAGCAGTGCTAGAGCGACGCCAGTTCTTAAAAGTACATGACGCAGTCTTGAAATTACAAGTAAGTTGTATAATGTTTCGGAAACTTTTACTTTTAAACTTAAAGAAATTTCAAAATAGCATGTTTTTGCTTTTGTTTCAGTCATATATGAGAATGCATTTAGCTCAAAGGTTTGTCAATAATATAAAAATGCAACATTTTGCTGCTACGTTTATACAAAAAACATGGAGGGGTTACAGTGTTCGGAAGTGGTTAAGTAGCTTTAAAGGTAGCATGGTTCAGTTTCAAGCCAGAGTTCGGGGTATTTTGATTCGAAGGCAATACCAAAAGATGGTGGAAGAACATCGTCGTCTTTCAAAACAAAAGGAGGTTTGTTAAAATTTAAAAAGCAATTACGTAAATATTTTTGTTTTGGGATGGAGAACTATACTGTTTGTTGAAATTTACTTGGCAGAAACTCCAGTTATCCGCACGTATTAAAGCCGATGGCGACACAACCTCTGGACAGTCGGATGAGGCATTTTTATCAAAGGGATCTAGTCAAGAAGAGTTGGATGAAAACAAACTTAAAAATTCATTGGAATTGGAAGACTCTGAAGAGTAAGCACAAGTTTTAAAAAGTTTGAATAAAATGAAGTAATGCTTTATGAAGCAAAATGTATATTTAAAATTCAATTGCAATTGTAGGAGTAGTGGAGTACATGAAGACAGTGAACCAGAATCAGCCATATTTGGACAGTTAGCTCAAAGCATACAAAATGTTGAGGCAGAGCTTGCTCCAATATTTTCGTCAGCTAGTAGTAGCAGTACTTCCACTGCTACTGCAATAAATATTGCACCCAATCCTGTAACGCCATCCTCTGCTGAGAGCGTTTCAACAAATGACTTCACTTTCCGAATCAATGCCAGCATTAACTTTAGCTCTGTCCGCCTCCCCCCTTTCTCTTCCACTGGGGGAGTCATCTTCTTTGTCACAACCTTTAACAAGAAGAAGCCTTTCTCCTCTTAACCCACCAGAGTAAGATTGTTAAATGAATTAAATACCTAAAAACTTCTACCTGTGTATCGCTTTGATTTTTCTAAATGTGTGATATTTTTATTAGTGACACTAGTCATGCAGATCCACCCAGGGTAAAGGAGCGTACCAAAAAGAAAATCTCTTTGAAGAGTAGAAAGGATAAGGGATATGGAAACATTGTAGAAGATGAAGCCGCCATGATGCGAGCAGTAGATGCATACAGAGACGATGTGGAAGGGGTTAGACGGGAAGATGGGTCTAGCAAAAATCCTTTCCATCGAGCTAAGAAGCATATAAAGACACTGATTACTGGAAACAGTAAGACAAAGCTTGAAAAACACGAAGCCGTTTTATTGGATAGTGGAAGTGAAACTGAAGACATCGAAATCAATACAAACGCACAAAAATCTGCCAGTAATTCATCCTCCACTCAGTCAACAATAACGCTTAGTGAAAATTACGTGGACCCTTCATCATTAGATTCGCTGGTATTTGAACAGAGATTGAAAGGAGGGCCCCTAGAGAAGCTGTCTTCTCCAACTTCCATGTCGACTCAGAAACTTCGAAGAGAATCTAGTGGAGCCAGCAGTGACCAGGGTGGAACAGGAGAATTTATTAGTATGCCAAACGAACACATTCCTTTTGGTAGTAGATCAGATGAGTATTACATGACAACAAAACAGCAACGTAGTGGTATCCCGATGAAGGAAAATGTTCCATTGTCACGGCAAATTCGAAGAAAGAGTTCAGACAGTTTGGAACATAGTAGAAAAAGCTCAGTATCTTCCTCAGAGCAACAACCTATTTCCCACATGGCAAAGGATAGCCGTTCTTACTATACATCTGCTGGAGGTCGGAGTTCTGAGGAAATTGAAAATGTAAAACGTTGGGCCACCAGCGTTTCAAGTTATGATGGAAGTACAGACAGCAGGGAACCATCCGTTAGGGAATCTATGAAAAATTTGATAGGGATGTTTGCAGATTTGAACG
>JAANSO010000921.1:0-21515 GCA_036507315.1 Lepidocyrtus fimetarius | reverse complement strand
TGCAAATTTGCAAATATTTTTGCAAAAATTGAGGTTTTCCGCCGAAAATAATCTCATAGCTTCCAGTCTAAAGGTGTAATAGATATGGTTTTCAAAACGTTAAAAATTACTTTAGACTTTCAAAAGGTTGCAAATTTTCAAGCTAGTATCTAAGCAGGCTTGTGGCCTTTTATTATTCACTATTTCCTTCCTTTGCATGTATATATGCTTACTTTAGCTAAACTTGAGCTGATTGTGTGTGTTTGTTTGTGCGCTCATAAAACATTGTCGATGGAGAGGATGAAGAAGGAAAAGTGGAGGCAGTGGAGGGTTTAGTATTAAATATATGAGAGAGTTGTAAGCACATTGCTTTCTTTTCTGCTTTTTTTTCTTGCATTATGATCACATGGTTAAGTGTACAACTGTTTCCAGAGAAAAAGGCGATCACATCACACGATGAGCTCCTTTCTCTACACTCTCTTGATCTCATTGATGATGATGATTTTGTTCAGGATGAGAGGAAAAGGATGGCTGTTGTTTGTGTATGCTTGTGTTAGTGGTGGGAAGAGAAGGTCTGGAAAATCTCTCTCAATTCTTCTTTTTGTATTTACAAAAAATATCTATTTATATAAGGTACATGTAAAAAATGGAGTCAACTGAGAAAGTCAAGGGAAATTCTTTCCACTTACTTCCTGTTCGTTTCATTTGATTCAATATAGTTTGATTTTGTTCCTTTCTCTTGCCTTCTCAAATTTTTCTCCTCCTCCTTCTCCAGTTTATTTTCTTGAACACACAATCACCTCTATCAGAAAACTGGAATTGGATGGGCTTAAAGCTTGAACGGAGCCTGACGCTTACTTAGTTACTTAATTCTTTCAGGGGGAAGAGCAACTAACTTTTTTCTTCTTACTTGGATTGACTCACTTTTTCGCTATTCATTTCATTTCTTTTACTGGTATGAATTTATACTTTCCCTCTTATCGAGTGATACATCAAAGATGGAATATCTTCTTCCATTTGCTTTTTCAGGTTTTTTTATATATGTACTTTTTATTTGTGTACAATTTGAAATTTTCAATATTGAAATTGATAAAAACGAATCAAGTACAGCTATTTCTAAGGCGAATTTGATTACAATTCAAATTACTCTGTAATGGTATCTTATTTTGTACTAAATTCAGTCACAAATGCACTATATTTCTTCCAATAAACATTCAATTCCACAAATTTGCTACTCGTGCATTACAACTTGACCTTCACTATTCCTTATGGGTGTATCTCTTGCAACATTACTCATTCTTTTGCACCGATCATCCCATTATTGGAAAAAGTTGGTATTCTGAGAGGCAAAGTTTTAAAAATTTTGCAAAAAAGTTCAGCTAAGCCACTATCTTTGCTCTTGTCCGTTCCTGTCATTAAATTTGGAATATACTTTTTTCATATTTACATCCACCCTCTGGAGAAATAATATATCGAATCAATACTTGAAAATACTATTCAAAATGATGAAATATTTTTCGTAAACGTACAGCTTTTCTCCTTGCAACATTTACCGTTTGTTTGTAATGCAGAAAAGTGAGTTTTTATTCAACATGACTTTCGGGTTAAATCAGGTTAAATTTGTGCATGTTTCAAAATTTATTTACTTTCTAAGAAAACAACAGCAAACGCAAGCAATATTTTTGTAAGAAATTAGCAACTAAAACGGAAATGAAGAAGACCCCTGCTTACTTTCCCTTACGTTAATCAAGCAAGGAACATTCAACGTTTTTGTTTGCTTCTGTGCTATTTTCAAAGGATGGGGGAATGAGAGGAGAAAATTAGTGAAAGAAGAGAAACTCTATGAGTGTTTGTGAGTGGGAGAAAAACCTACTGACTTCAATTAACTGTTTAATCGAAATCTAATTTAGAAAGTTTTATACTCCTTTCAGTTGCTATTTTTTCCTTACCCCTGCTTGTTCAAATAATGAAGCTTTAGCGTAGCTAACCCATTTAATTTACTTTTTTCCTACGTAAAATGCAAGAATAGTCTTTTTTCTGCTTTTGAGAAACGAGGGATTTAAGAGTTGTCATTATTACTTACTCCCAACTAGTGCACACCAGGATATTATTATATAGCTCTTACACAGCAGTAGAAACCTACGCCATTTTCCATTACTGCTGTTGCGATAATTTCCCTTGAATAGAAATGCATACAAGTTTTTGCTAAAATCCTGTCCCCTTCTTTTTTCTACAGAAGATTAGAAAAGCTTGATAGTTAGCAGCCTCTTAATTTCGTCCCCTTCTTCTAGTTTCCTTCCTGGTTCTACTCCGTCACTTTCGTTTAAGGGTTTATGCACAAAAAAATAAAAGTTTTTCCTCCAATTTGCAATTTTCTGTCGTTTTCAATAATATATTCAAGCGTGTCAGTAAAAATAAGTGTGTGAGAGAAGGTTTTTGTTTTTCTTTTATTATATTATTGCAAATTACATAAGAAGAAAAATCTTAACATGCAATCGCCAGATGGAAGGAAGTAAAAAAGGAAAATAGCTTCTTCAAAGCAAAATGAAGGTAATATGGTGAGGTTTTTACACGAGGTGGGAGTTTTAAGTTTCTTTAGATCAGTAGCGGCATGGAAAGGCCAGTCATGAATATATTTTTGCTAAAAGCCTTCTTTTATTCTTTTCCCAACCTTATCATGCAATTTTATACTAAATTGGCTAAACATTGCAATGTAGAAAAAACTTTTCCATACAGCTTTATTCAACTCGAAACTCCTGCCCTTAAACTACCTATACATTTTATTTTTGCACAGAAATCTTACACAGTATGTAGCATAATTTTATAGGGTAAAAGTAGCAAAATTGGAATAGTGGGAGCCATTTTCTTATGTTTCTTTCTGTTTGTTTCCAAAATATTTTCCTGCTTCCTTTTCCCTAATCCAACTCGTGTGGAAGGATAAAGAAAGTAGTAAAAAATTGTATCTTTAAGTTTTCTCCTCTCTCTCAGCGCACACAAATTTATTTCCTCAATTTTCTTTCTTTTTTTGGGTAGTTAAGGAGCAAATAGCCATTTTTTGTTTCTGGGAAGTGAGCAAAACTTTAATTCATGCTGGTTATTTCATTATGTGTGGAAATAGTTTTCTAAAAAATCTGAGATGATGAATGTAGAGAAAATGTTCATAGAACCTTTGAAGAAGAAAATGAAGTAAAATTTGAGCCCGTTTTATAGATATAATTTCTGAGAGTGTGATGATGAGAAGTGTACGGAAAGAAAAAGGATTGCTTGCAAAATTGATTCATGCAACCGGCAAACCAAACTCAAATTTCATTATTGAAATTCACGATTTTCATCTTTTTCCTGTTTTTCTCTCCTTCTTTCTTGTATGATCCTTTCCATTTATAAATAGATTTGGTGTAGAAGGGTTTTCCTTCTTCTCTCACTCTAAACTAATTATAGAGTACGTTAAAAAGAAAATAGTGGTAGAAAAGTAAGACTTAGAACTTTATAAAATGAAAGTCAGCTGCTTTCATTCATAATCATCATCGTCGTCTTAATCGTGATTGTGAATTATTAGATAACGAGCCACTTTTTTCTAGTAAAATATAGCAAAACTTTTTTTCCTTTTTTGCACTAATTTATTTCTGACGAGAACAAACTTTTCTTACATAACTGCATTGCATATTTTCTCACAAGTTTTTTTCTTTCATAAAATTAATATAATATTTCATCCTGCACGCTCCTACTATCCTTCTTTCCTACCTTGAAATGAGGTTTTTCTTTTATATAAATGAAAACTGTGCCTTACCTTCATTACCCGGTCCAATCAATCTCATATAAATAATGTTTTTGCACAAAAAGAACCAAATTAAATAAAAAACTGGGTACTTAATGATTCTATAGAAGATGATTTTAATATTTCATATATTTTAAGCACTGTAAAACACTTGTATTAGGATAATGACACTTGTGCACGATAAAAACAAAAATCTATGTTATTCTCCAAATATTTTAATTAAAAATTATAAACAAAAACAGGGAAAGCAACACTTGCAAGAATCAGTAAAAACAAGTAAATAATAAATTGCAAACTTCCTTGTATTGCGTAACGTAGTAGTACTATTTTTGCTGAAAATGCAATTTTAAACTTTAATTAATGAGTTTGCAAAGTAGCTAATGAGCTATTTCATTATAGTTTAAGTCTATTTCACAGAAATAGAAAAACGGGTATTATACACTTTGTATTGCAACACGTAAGAAAAAGCCTAATGCTATTTTAGTCATTCCTTGATTAGGAAAAGTGTTAATCCAGACTAAATTTGTTCTCATTAAAAAGCTACTGCGCTTCTGCTTCTATTCTTGGTCTTGATTCCTCATGAATTATTCTGAGAGAAAGGAACACATGATTTTGTAATTTATATTGTGTGGTGTTGTGTGTACGGGTTCAAAAAACTAGTTAAAAATTGAACAACTTTTTCCAGGGGAGATTTGCAGTCATTATTGCGTGGATAACGCTTTTTTCGTAATGATAATGAGAAGATGAGAAAAACGAACAAAATGGCAATTATTTCAACAAAGTTCGCTCTTATGAACGTTTATGCACACAAAGTTTAGGTAAATTATTGACACTGAAAACTTGCAGGATTACGTATTAAGGGATTAAAACAAGGTTTCAAAATTGTCGCGTTAAATCATTCATTTGCACGTAATCCCCTTTGTTTTACGTTCCAGTTCAGTTTTTGCTTGCAGTTCATATACGAATCCTTCACCTTTCTTTGAATTCCACTTGAGTTTCTGAACTGTTCACAGTTCATTGGACATAATATGACATGGTTTGTTTGCTACGAATGCTTCAAACATGAGCAGCAGAAGTAGCTCCAGCCATGAATATTATTAGAGAATTCACGGATGTGGCAAAATCTTAAAAAGTTCTGCTTCTCTGTAACTGTGTTCGACAATGTGTGAGCAGAGGTCAATGAAGCACACCAGGGAGGAAAAACTGGAGAACAAAACTTTGTTTCCTTTTTTATAAAATATGAATATTTTATGTATTTTTATAATCATGTACACAACATAAGAAACTATTTTTTAGACAAACTTGACAAACCAATTCAAATTCATAATCAGATTTGTTGATTCTTCTGATTCATTCTGAGCTTTTTCGGTATTCACAAAGGTGATAATAACAGTATTCAAATGTTCGACTTCTTTGCTACTTTTCTACATAAAAGTATCCATCTGTATGTATAGGTTTTATTGTAATAATAAAGTTTATCTTTTTATGAGCAAAGGAGGAATAAACTTTGTTACTTTTTTATCCTCAACTACAAAGAATTCAAAGTTTTTAAGGGTCAAAGAAAAGAAACTTTGAAAATTCCAGACAATGTGATTTCCTTGCTTTTGTTTGTCAATAGCTTTTTTAAGTTTTATGCTAAAAGTTCTTTTACAAAAGTTCACAAAATATTAACAAATTTACGTTACAATTAGTCAATTAAATTTAACTTCTGTTTTTGGGCTTCATAAGAGTCTGTATTTTTCTGCACAATTAACATAACAAGTCACTAATTTCAAGTTTTTAAGATGATAAAGTTGTACAAATGCTGCCTTTTCCTCTTTCTTTTAAGTAAAGCTGCTGTATGGTCAATGTAAATTTTAGTTTTTACTTATCATTTCATTTAAAAACACACTTCCAGTTTTTTGTTGAGAGAACAGCATCAAAAATTAGATTCAGCTTGTTACAATCTTTCGGATTTGCTTTTTCACTGAGAAAAAAGAGTTGTTCTCTCCTGTTTATTTCTTTTTCACTTTTCTTAAACGAGTTTCACGTTCACAATAACCAAAAGAACTGGTAAAAAACGTCGAGAATTTTTTAAAAAGATGATAGTGTTGATGATGAGATACAATCTTTACATAAGTTTCTTTTACTGTTTTAAGATTTTTGCTTCCTATTTCTCTTTTTTCCAAGGTCCACTGGAATTGCGAGAAAAAATTTTCAGAAAATTTTGCTTATTTTTGATTATTTTTGGGTTTTAAACAAATGAACAGAAACAATGCCGATATCAAAGTGAGCAGAGCGGCTAATGTTAAAAACAGCAACGGTTTTTACACAAGAAGAATGGCAGCGTAGCGGTGTTGGTTTCACCAAGTCTGAAAGGGAACTGACTTTGCTGAAGTGAATGAGCTGGGTTCAGTTCAACTCTGTTCTCTATTCAAAAGCCAGTCATGTTTTTCCTGTAGCCATTATATTGCATTACATTGCATTTGTTGTGAAGATTGAAGAATAGAATGGAGTGGAAGGTTGCTGGTTCGTATCTTTTTTGTGTCTGTGCACACAGCTCCCCACACTTGTTTTTCCAGCTTAGAATCCCTTTTCTCACAAAATGTAATCAGCAGCAGTTGAGGAACTGCGACTTCTCCGTAGAGTTTTGCTGGGGCAGTTTGTGAATAAATTGGAAAACCTTATAAAACCAGAACTGGTTTCTCAAATCAGAAAAAGGATGGTATGACGGTGGCAATAGCAAGGCAAATAAGCATGATGGTGGTAGATTTTTACTTGGTGGTTCTTCAAAGTCTACTCTGATATCTACACGGCTGTCGTTATTTTTCGTTTTTTAATTTTAAACGAATTCGTTTTGCCATTTCCTTACTTTTTATATCTATTTTGTTTTCGAAGAATAACCCTGTTTTGCAATTGATTTAAAAGGTTGGAGTAGCTTCGAGTTTGTTTCCAGTTACGTGTAAGAAGTTGTCGCTGAAAACTGAGAGGGTCGTGGAATACTCGAAGTCGGTCTCTAAGCAGAAAGTATTCGCGCTGGAATGGAGGGAGTGAAGTTGGATGCTTGGAGTTTTGAAAAACCCTCGCTGCCTCTTTTCCCTTTTTCTGGGTTACCATCCCTCACTCCCTTAGCTTTGCATAGGATTTCAGTTACGAAGACTGTTCCTTTTCTCTGTTCATTCTTCTGCTAGTTTTGAAGGTGATGATGATGAAGAAATTGCTTTTGCTGCCGAACCCATCAAGCTTAGCTCTGACTTGAGGTTGAATAGAAGAGATGTGGACTTATAAAACTTGCCTGGAGCTTCTCTCATCCCATCACATTGCCGTCATCATCATCATCATCATCAAGCGCAACCCAAATCCAGCTTCTTTTTCTTCGTTTTCAAATACTGGTTTCCGATGCATTTTTTCCCTTTTTTGTATCAATTCTATTATATGCAGCAGATAATGCTGACGAGTGAGCAAAGAGCTTTGAAAACCATGACGGAGCAGAAGAACAGAAGAGACAATGATGGTGATGTAAGTAAGCCTTGTATGAAGTTGCTCACTCAGTCAGACTCCGACATTTCCCTGCTTTACAAGATACATTCCTTTCCCCTTTACTTCTTCTCTATCTATGCCTGTTTCTCTTCTACAGCATATAAGATCAGTGAAAATGGTATCAAACCACTTCCTTCTTTTATCAACCTTTTTACAGTTCAGCCAGATCAAATCCTCTAATATAAATTTTTATTCGCACCTTACCCAAAAATTCTTGTGAAATGAAAATGCATGAAAGGGAATAAATGTCCATCCTGTTCGTATTAAACCTTTACAAGAAAAGTCCTTTTTTATTTTTGGTTACGTAACATTTTTTAAAAGGGAGCCTTCACTATAAAATAGTACAACCCTTATAATGATTTAAGATTTGAACGCACCCTCACATACACGGTTTTCCAAGACTTGATACAGCTTGATGATGATAAAATGAAGCTGAGGGAGGGGATGTTAATGTTGGTGATGCGGTTTCATCTTGGGATATTTAAGCTGTAAAAAGTGCGTATAAAGTGCGTATCAAGGCGAATTCGTGCGTATTTTTATTTCAACGGGGTTGGAAAAGAGGTAACTTTGGGAAAGAAGTGAATGGCTCTCTAATAAAATCCTTCTAATCCTTACAAAAAATAAAAGTGGGGTTGGAGCCGATGTTGATGCCCGGGATTGTAGGATTTTTTACAAGTAAAGTGGTGCAATCTGCTTCAATTCCTTTAGTGGAAAGTAAAAAAGGTTTTTTCTTTATTGGGGGATTCCTTGTGAAAAACAAGGGAAGCCTTTATTTGATCATTGATCAGGATCTTGGGGATGAAAATGAAGTATTATTTTACTTACGAGTTTGATGAGCCATTTAATATTTATTTTTAGGGAAAAAGTAGCATTTTTTATTGTTACAAAACCATAAAAACATTTTGTTCAACAAGTAATGTAGCAGCTTTTTGTATAAAAGAATTTTTTATTTAGGTAGCAATTATTGTAAATTGGAAGTGATGAAATTGGATAGGTAAATAAGAGCACAAAATCTATTTTATTACTGCAATTTCCCTCTTTATCTTTCCCCCTCCTTGAATCCTTTTCCCTTTCATCTAGTTTTTTAGCTTGTTTGGAGTGTGCAAACGAAGAAATAAATAATGAATGAAGAAATAAGTAAAACTGTTTGAATAGTTATGGTTTCGAGAATAAGGCTTTGATGGTAGTAATAATCGTAATGACGAATTATCTCTCTTCTTTCCTCCAATGCAATTTATGTCCATATTGCAATGCAGCGTAGACGCATTATAATCTGTATACTTGATTTGATTTCTAAAGCAAATGGGTTGAGTTGGTTTTGAAATGGGTTAAATATTGTTAGATAATATTTAAAATATGGAAACTCTTTGAAAATCTTAGCAATAAACTAAAAAGTCTCAAAAAGTAACTTTTTTCCAAAATCTGAAGACATTCCATTTAGTTAAAACGTTTTAAAAGTAAGTTTAAATAATATTTTGTTTGAGACTTTTATTTGCTTTGAGGGTAAGAAATCTGTTAAAAGCATTCAAAGTAGAAGCTCTCTTGCACTAGAAATTTATTTTGTTCATGTGTGCCCATGTGAGAAAAAAGGAAGAGAAAATCGGAAGTAGCTTTAAAATTCTTAAAATATTTATATTTACATTTCCAAACTACAACTCAAGTAATTATTGGAAACCTCTGGTTAAGCATTGAAAAGTGAACATGCGTGGGTGAAATCCCTTTCATTTCACACAATTTCTGTCATTTCTTTCTCTTCTAATGTCTTCATTCCATTTCTGTTTACTTTGTACGCACCTAATAAAAATATTCAATGTCCTCATATCTTCAACTTCCGCGCCAACAAAATTATGAAAATTTATCGACGATGATAGTTTTATAAGTTTGGAAATCTTAAGAAAGTCTTTCCTACCAAAAGTAAAGAAATTGGATGATCCTTGTTGCCGGTTTTGGTGCGTGTGGAGATGAAGACATACGAAGACCTTCTTCGCTCTCTCTCAGGACCAAAAGAGAAGTCAAACTGAAAAATTTTATTATTTTCCCCGAAAAAGCCACTCTCTCAGCAGAAAAACATATCGTAATGGAACCCGGTTTTTGTTGGTGTTGTAATATTTATTACATTCACCAGTTATTGCTTCATCATTGGAAAATAAAATGTACTTGTATCAAAATAAGAAAGGTTTTCTCTCTTTTCAGCTAGTTCCTCTTTCCTTCCTTTTCATTTTAAAAATATATTTTACACAAGAAAGAGAATATTTTTATACAAGATGCACATTTTTTGGATTGGATATGGATGAAGTTTTGTGAATGTAATCTACCCTCATATCGTCATATCGCGGAAGTGTGAAAGGAAGGGTGAAAAAATATTCTTCTTTCCTTTTTTCAAGATTGTCCTTCGGGACCAGCGTATAAAGAGGAATTTTTATGGAAGCTGGGGAAATGATTTGCTCGTTTATTTCATGTCGCAGAGAATTGCTCTGATTCTTCTTATTTTTCTGCTTTTATATAAAAAAGTCACTTTCTTTCTCCCAACCATCTGCATCATCATTTTCGTCTTTTTCTTCTTCATGCGAAGGTGGAGGTGCAGAATATATACGGACTGAATAAAGAAAAAACGGTATGAATAAAAAGCAGTTTTGTTTTGTATTGATGTGCTTTACCGATATATAGATCATTGACGTTGCTTATTCCACCACACTATCGTCATTGTCATCATCATCGTTTTCCTCGTCCCCACAACTGCTCCAGAGAAGAAGTTGAAAGCGAAGGGCCGAAGGACTGGAGCTTCTCGTTCGCCACTAACACCGTTGCTCTTGCTGCTTCAGCTCTTGGGAAATAAAAACAGGATTTTCATTTTTATTTACAGGAATTGTGGCCATACCATTTTATTGCTTAGTTTATCACAAATTCTGCAATTTCCCCTTTCCCCACAATCCTTTTCCTTGCTTTACTTTTTCTTTACTTCATTCCATTCATTTTTGCATTTTCCCTTCTACACACTTCCTCTTGCCCTAATAATATATTGTTAATGGTAATCCATGAATTTCCTTATGAAAAAGAAACTACAAAGTCTTCATTTCTCATAAACACTTTTAGATTTACTTTCTTTCGCTTTTTTGTACAACTTTACTAAAAGCAAAAAGGCGACACCTGTTTCGGTCCTTTTACTTATTTTCTGCATGAATTAAAACCTTTCAAAAAAGAAGAGATAAAAATAAATCGAGCAATATATTTATTCATTCATGGCCCAATTTTTCCAAATCGGTGAGTTTTCCCATCAATAATTCCAAAAAGACTAAAATAAGAATTTTCCTGTTTTTATTCTTTCACGTCTCCCAACACCATTCCCGTCATCGTTATTGCCCCTTTCTTTTTATTTTAACTATATTTTGAAGGCATGCACCCATAAATTCTTGCTATTCTTTTTGATATTGGATGAATTCCTCTCCTACATTTTGCCACGCAACTTGTTTTAATTTCTATCTCGTTTTTCTTGCAAAAAATCACCTGGTGCGAATAAGATTGTGTAATATCAGGCTTCTCTCTTTAATCTAAGTTTTTTCTACTTTGTAGCTATTGTCATTTCACGTTTCTTTCACTCATGATCTATCTTCACCTGCTTTACAAGTTGATAAAATGCCGTTTAGGAAGATGCTCATTTAAATTTTTAACCTGTAACCCTTTCTAAACCTTGATTATCGCAATAATCATCTTTTTTGCATAACTTATTTAACATAAAAGAACAAAAGACATGGTCATGATGACGATTATGATAATCATGTGGTACGATTTAAACTGTGATTAAATTGCTAATTTTTCCTTATATTTTGCTGTTAAAGTGGTTAACAAAGAGTTGACCGAAGAAGAAAACCGATGTTTTAAAAGTCCTGTTATGCAGCATTTCTGCTTGTTTTCTTGTAAACATTTTACGGACTCTGCACAATTTTACTTATTTTTGATATTATACTCGGTTAAATTCCAAAAGTAATTGTAGCTGTTGAAATTTAAACTCATATTAAGGCCAACATTAATTTACAATAGAATTCTGTTTAGCGAAAAGAATGAGTTGTTCAATACGACGATTAACATTTGTTTTCTTTGCAAAATATTGCCAATTAGCTGCCGTCGCGTTATTTTATCACATTTGTTGATCTCCTGCTCTTTCTCGTTTATTCAATAAGCTAGCACGGAACAAACGGAAAGGTAGCTCGTTATTTTCAGTTGTTTCAGTTTATGCAAAGTGTGGAGATTCAAAATGTTGATAAGCTTTAAGCAATAGCAATAATTTCAACAGCAACCCGCGACAATAATTGCTTATGTATGTAATGGGATACTTTTCAGTTTTTAATACAGCATAGATTGGCCATATAACGTTTAAGTACTTTTAGCATTTTGCGTTGAAAACTTTTAAAAAATATACTCGTTTTTATTATGATCTTTAAATTTGTTTACCGAAAGAATAGTGCAAAAAGTAACTTAAAACATTTGCAATGTTCATAAAGAGTATGAAAGCATTGAAGCTGGATCAGTTGTCTTATTTGTAACTTATGTTTGAAACGTTACCAAAAAATTGTGAATTTACTGCAAGAATTACAACAAAAAATTAAAAGTGAGTCATAACAAAGTGCGAAAGTTCTCAGACAGTCTTTGTGTGTGGCATTGGCACAGCGTCATTATTGACTTCTTCGGATTTTTATTATTTTACTTAAAATTGTTGCGGTGGTTAAAGATAGGGATTAAGATGGTGATTGTGATGGTGGAAGGCATGTTTTGATACGTTGCCAATTTAAAATTGAAAAAAACTAAAGTTCAAGCAAATACTATATAGTAGAAAAAATAAACGGCGGCAAGTTCGAATAGGCAAAAAAGTAGGAAGCTAACAACCGTAAACATTGTATCTTTAAATTGTTCTTCTCCTTAACATAAAAATATCTGGGAAAAGTCAAAGGAGACGGAGAAGGGAAAATTTTTACCCTGACTTGAGAAATACTAGGAGCCTAACGCAAAGCACAAATCTCCTACCAAAAGTACTTTTTCTTCCAATTCAACGTTATTACTCGTCGTCGTGACTTTATAGGAGAACAGGAAGTTTGACAAGTTTCTTTAACACGTTTCTCGAAAGTCTTTGGCTCTCCTTTTTCTCCTTGCTTATGCCGAGGAGGAACAAGATCTTTCTCTGAGATCCTTCTTAAAAGGCTTAAGACCCGGAGCTACCTGTGCTCTTTTTTCATTTTATAGCTGACTCGTGTTCTGTTGCCAGGGATGACTGTAAAACAAGAAACCCGAAAGAAATTATGTTTTTTATCAAACTCCGTTTGAGCCGATACACTTGATTTTGGTAGATCAAATGCCAAATCGTTTTTGCTGCTGCTGTGAAGCTTAAAAGCTAACCACGACCGTGTCAAGTAAAGTTCAGCGTTTGGCTTCATCCACCTCTTCCCGTGTTTTTTTCTATTTCTCAGCCTTTCCCTTCATCTTCTTTATCTAGATTGGAGTTTTTCTTGGAAAACTTTATCGAAATGAAAAACAAAAGATGAAGCGAGTAGGAATGGGAGTGTGGGGATGAGGAAAGGAAATTGCGCGAAAAAATAAGGTGATATTATTATTATGATCGTGGTAAAGTTATTGCTAATATTCCTTCTCTTTCAATCCTTCTCACACAAGCTTAATTTTTATACCTCAAACCAATACTGAGGAGCAAAGACTAGGATATAGGAAATGACTAGAAGGATGATGATGGTGATATGATGAAAGAAAATTCACTTCTTTCACCCAGCCCTACTTCCCTCTTCTTCAACCCCTTCATCTCCGTAGGCAAAACACGCATAACCCTTTAAGCCTTCACACCAGGATGCATTTCTACTCAAACTCTTTTCCTTCTACTTTCGATCTCACTTCAAATAAATAAAGCGCACACAAACACAAGCTCATGTAAGCTTACTTCCTTGGCAATAATAATAATGACGATGGAAACGGCAATGTTGATAATAATGGCGACGATAATGTTCTCATATTATTGCAATAAAAACAGCAACGATTTACCTGTACCATTCAGTCTTTTATCTTCCTTCCGTTTCTTTCTCGGGAATAGAGGTGAGCCACTTTGCTTTTACCTACCGCCAACAACAATATCATTAAAAGGAAAGAAGGGAGAGAAAGAGAATTAGGTGGAAAATCCAGAAAGAAATAAAAAAGAAGAAATGGAGATTTGATTTTGAACTTGAAGCCTTTCTCACCTTTCTGTATCCCAATATTATGAAAAAAGTTGGTTATGGCTCGTTATGATTGCTACTGTTTCTCTAATCGTCAGATTATTCTGCTAGTACGATGAGAATTTTGTAATGCTGGTGCTTATATTTCGGTTGCATCTGCATCCTCATTATTATCATGACTGGAGTTGAGTGATGGTTATGTAAGTTTTTAGTGGATAATATGGTACCTAAGCAGGAGCAAGCAAGATTTCTTTAAACCCTTCTCCCTTCCTTCAAACTTGGATGGTGGCGCGGTAGCTCTTTTCTAATAATGATAGTGTGAGGGGAACTGATTGCTAATTCTGGTATAATGCAATTTCATGAGTAAACTTTGTAAACTTTTTAGAGAGATAATTTGATGGGGAGAATGGAAAGATGATGACGATTACGATGCCGGTGATCAAGCATTAGTGGGAAAAAGATCAGAAAAGGAAGAGTTGACATAGCGTGGTAATACAGAAGCCGTGGTAACAGCAGCTGCTTAGCAGTTTTCTCCCTCTTTCCTTTCTCTCAGGTGGTGCTGTTTTGTTCGCCGGGTTATTAGAAGGATATCAAGGATCATTTTTTAAAATAAAAATGAATTTGGCTTTGCCACCGCCACGCACGTTTACAAATAAATATGGATAATCTAATTGCTACATAATAATAATGCATCGGCATCACATATCACCCTGCAGACCCTGTTTTATTGTTGTCAGGTTTAAAGTAAATAGAAGTGTAAGCATATGTTCTACACGTAAACAGAAGTTGTCATTATTATTTTTAAATTTTGAATCCAATAATGGCTAGTATTAAAACGTTACGTAAGAATAAATAATGGAAACAATTCTCAGGGCTCTGGTCTAGTATCAGATTATAGAGTTTTTATGTAGCAAGAGGATGTGCTTAGATACCCCTGTCTAGTCCAATGAGTGGGATGCTAATAAAAATTGAAGGAAGTACGAGATTATAATGATAATAGACAATTTCAATGAAATGTTGGTGGTAGTGCTGGCACAACTCAAATTCTACTTTGTGCGCGGTGCTTTTCTTCTTCTCTTGCCTGCTGCTTACTCTGTTATTAAATAAAATACGGAGCAGAAGAATAGCAACATTAAAACTTGTAGGAGGTGAACTTTGAATTGGAATTAGCAAGATTTCCATCACAATTTTTTTAAAAATGCGTAAAAATAAAGAAAATGGCAGTAATAAACAACCCTTACGTAATATAATAGTTTTTTTCTGGCTTAGGTGCTGCTACATCAATCCCCTGAACCACAGCAGCAACATGCGGCAGCAGTTGTTATCTCCCTCGACGTTTCCCATAATCATTTTTAAATTCTTTTTTTTTCCCTGTCGCTTCAAATCGAAAACCAAATTTTTGCGCTTTCCTCCCTTTCTTCATTCCACTGCAATTTAAAAACAAATAAGAAAAACCAGCCATAAATTTACACAGAGAGTCGATCATGCGGGGCTCGAATAGAGGGGGCTCCTTTGTAGATTTAATTTTATTTAAAATCATGAACATTTATTTATCCATGCTATGCGCTTATCTATTTAAAACAATAAATTCTCAGAGCATGTTTCATTTATTTTTGAAGACATTTTTCATGGTTCCCATGTTATTGTAAGTAGTTTAATAACAAACAACACCCAAAGGAAAACGGGATTGGAGACTATGAAGAAGTGGAAACGAAGCAGAAGGAAAATGAAGCTGATGATGTAGTGTAAACAGTTTATGAAGCAATCAGAGTAAGTACTTGTGAAGTATCTTGACTATGCGAGTGATAGTGAAACTATGAATGAGTCACACACATTCATACACAAACAGAGGAGAGAAGTGAATGATAGGAAAAGATTCGAGAATGAGGATAAAAAGAAGAAGGAATTTAGTTTTCTTGTACTCCATTTTTCCTTTTGGTTTCATTTCATCTCCTCAAAACGTTGTTACTTCATCCCATCCTCTCCAAAAACTATTGACTGTGATCATGTTAAAGTAAGGAAAATTGGATTCTGGATATTTGTTATTTGCTTTTCTCCAAGATAACTACCAAAATCATTTAATATTGGGTGTTCCAAACAGAGATAGAGAGAACAGCGAAAAACTTTAGCTTCATCCAAATTGCATTCAACAGTTCTCTCTCCTCTCCCTATTGCCTCCCTGCCCTGTTCTTCTCACTTTGAGTTCAACTTCACTCAATTTCGATCTGGTTGTCAGAAACGTGATAGAAATCAGATTTTGGATTGACTGGTACAATGCCACTGCTTCTACTCAGTTCCTCTTCTCCTTACATCCTGGTTTCCTTGGCTTTTAGAAAAGGAGAATAGTCAAATTGATGAAATCCAAGAAGTTTTGTACTTTTTCTAGTAACCATGCAGTGCAGTAGCAAAGGCAGCGCAGCGACAGCAACAGACATGCACTTCTATTGCACCAAAATCCAAACAAAATTTCCAGAAGTTCATTCCATGCATATGACAAGGAAGTGAAGGAGTATAGCAAGAAAAAAGAATATAAATAAAAATCTACGATAATAATACCTCGATTGAGCTTCTGTAAACTGCATTCTTATCATCACAAATAATCCACATCATCAGCATCACAATTCCTCTCCAGAATTTCTGGATAAAAGCTAAAACGAAACAGGAGCATGAACAACACAAGCTAAAGAAGTGGATGTAAGGGGAAGTAAGGAGGAAGAAAAGGAAGAAGGGAGGTGAATTCAACTTGTTAAGGCAGTGACTAAGAAGAGGGTAGCAGTATAAAAAGGAAAAGAAATGAAGCTTTTTTCTTGCTCGTCTCATGTCATCCTCATCATCATCTTGATCAGGATCACGAAGGAGATTTCCAGCTAAAGAAAAGGGAACCTTAATGCATCAAAAAATCCTATGCAGCATGCAACAAAGTCCTTTCATCTTCATCTTTTAACTACCACGCATAGCCATATAGTCACCACCATCGCTATTCACTTGGATGTTATCCTCATAAGCTCATTTTTTCTTCATCTTCTCCAGTCCAACATCTAAACAGAAGGGCGAGTAAAGTAAACTAAATAAGGGGAAATAATAATAACAATACGGGAACGACGGACCACTGTCTCTGTTTTGTTAGCGTTTTCTATACAAAAATGTTTGAGTGGAAATGCTACTATTTCAATGCAGGAGTAATGTTAGTTAAACTTACTCTGTTGAAAAGAGATGAAGTAGAGAAGACAGAAAACTTGAGAAGATTACAACAGACATTCGAATAAAAACCCTCAGGAAATTTAGGGTTACCATTTCCTTTATCATCGTTCTCTCCTGGATTATTATTCCTGTGTTTTTGTGCGTAGACTTGCAATCCTGTTGCCGTGTGCGTGGTCCTCTCTGCTTCTCTTCTTTCTTAATTCATCCCTATTTACTTACCTCTCTCTAGCGTGAGTTCTAAATACTTACACTTTCAACTGGTATAAAATGTACGCTGAAAGATACTTTTATGAGGAAAAGAATTCACATTTATACATTGCATTGCATCCCTAAAAACCTATTACGTAATTGCTAACTGCATTTTACTTTAATAAAAAAGTTTTATAATACGTGCGTAAATCTAACTGGAACTCGAGCAAACTCATAATGCATTATTACACTGCAGCTTTTGACACAACAAATTGCCTTTTCTTACTTTCTGATCTAAATTCTTTTACACATGGAATAAAATCTTTGCCCTGTTTAACTTTAACTGCTTATAAAATAATAATAATGGAGTAGAAGCAGCAGCCACAGTTTCTTTCACTCATCGTCAGCATCACAATTATCGTCATTATGATTGCATTAAAAAAGCTGCTGCCGTTTCTTTTCGTGTTGGTGGCAACCCTCTCGCCCAACTCGTCTCCATGTGTGGAATAGCGATGCTCATGTGTGTTCCCATTTTTATTTAACTCTCAAATTACTATTTGCTATCACTGAAAGATGATGTGTAGAGGAGATTGCACAATGGGATGAAGAAGGCTATTATTAACTCGATATTGAAATTGCATAATGAACTTTCTTTTCCTTCTTATACTGTTTGATGATGATTATAATCCTCCTGAAGATGACTGTTGCTTATTCGCTCTTTGTTAGTTTGTTGTTATGGAATGTAGCAATGACGATAATGATGATAATGCTAAAAAAGACTTAAGTCTTTGTTTGGAAGCACTCATGGCGAAATAAACTGGAAAAAGTTAAGGAGGTGGGGTGAGTAATAAAGGGTTGCACTAGCAACAAAAGCAGCAACCGGGGATGTGATGACAGATGAAAGAGGATGAAAGATCAAGGAGAATAGAAAACAAGAGCAAAATTAAAGAAAAAATAAGATTCTGAAAACTAAAAAAGTAAGCAAAAATGCAATAATGAGCCAAATAAATATTATTTTCCATTACATGAATAAAGAAAAGTTATATTTTTCCAACTGAATCATTAGAATTTAAAAATTAGAGTATATTGTTTCGCTTCTTTGAAGTCAACAAAAATTGCATTTTGAATGCTTTGATAATTTCATGGCCACTTCGTCAGAACTAGCGTCATACAATTAGCCTTACTGCAATATTATAAAAATTAAAAACTTCGTTTTGTAGGTTATTAAAGCAATGACAAGTCAAATGTCGTTTGTATTATTACAAACATTGTCCACAAGCACGAAAGAATCTAACCGAATGTCACTACCTAGCAGCTGTATGGAGTTTTCAAACTAATATGAAAGTTACAATAATTACCTAAAAAAGTTCTTCTACTAACCAAATACAAGCCGTTTTCAATTCGTTGTGCTTACATTATAAAATATTAATTGTCATAATTTAAGCAAGTATCAACTTTAAGTTTTACAACTTGATAGATTCTCTAAATGAAAGACGTTGTTATATTACTGGAGGCATTTCCGTTCAATGTTTTAAATAGTTTACTGTTTGTTTTTGTGGTTGTGCGATTATTTACCGTCGGAATATTTCTTCAGCTACTTTAACGTGCTTCCCGCATTTTTCATGCCGGGAGGGTTTTCTTTCATCCAATAACACTTAATAAACCCCATTACATACTTCCGCATGTAATTTTCTACTTGCAATTAATTCCACAATGATGATCACGCTTTTGATGGGGAGGATGTAAATACATGATTAAAAGAAGAGGAGATTCTGAGTTTTATAACCAGTTTTCAGCATATTTACGGTTTCAGTTTTTACGCGTAGGTTATAAATGCCATGTGTGTGGATTTGTTGGAGGGAGTGAGTGGATATTTGTTCTTCTCCAATAAGCAAAACGATGTCGATGATGATGTAATGAAGTGTAGATTATTTTACTTTGCAATACTTCTCAATAATTCTCTCGCATTTATGATAATGTTTTACAGGAAGGAAGTTCTCGGGCTGGCTAGGCGGAACTACAAAACTATTTTTGTGGGGTATTTGATCAGTAAACAAAATTTTGTAATAAAATGCTTTGTTTTGATACGTTTCAGGAGGAAAATAAGCTAAGGAGGGGGAATGGAAATATTTTGTAGCTAAACCAGCTGCATATAAATACTAGGAAGATCAGAAAAGGCTTAAAATTGATAGAAAGTTACAAGTTTTATTATCATCCACATCATAGATCGCTGCTAATTCAATCCAATGATTAGGACCCGCATCATTACGCTTGGAAAATGAGGAAATGAGGCTTTATGAATTATGAAGCATAAAAATGAAAGTGGAAGAAAAATGAAGAGGTGCGTAATGCGTAAAATGCAAAGCTTATTAAGAAGCGGAGTATTCTGCAAACAAAACTTATTAATTCACTTTAACTTCATAGCCGGCAACGGTTTGGCGGAGGCGAAAGTTTACTTTTAAAAAATAAAATTTCATTCGATCCTTACTCGATCCTTTCCATTTTTTGTGAAAATGTGTAAATAAATATGCGAATCGGTTGGTCGTTACGGGAGCAAAGTTAAAAGGTTGGTTTCTCATAATTCAATTTTAAGAGTGGTTGAATGGACTGAATGGAAGACCAATTCCAATGATATCCAAGTCTGCAATTAAACATTACCGCTAGCAAATGAATTTGCATATGTTGAGCATGTAATTTAGCCTATTTTCACTTACTGAATTAAAATTAAAAGTTAATTATCAATACTTCCTGAACATTGAATGAGCTCGTTTATCTAGAAAATTCCTCGAAAACTTCCAAGTTGTATAATCTAGTGATGAATAAGTTGAACAGGAAACGAGCTAATTTCATAAAAAGATGAAAATACTATTTTTCCATTCAAATTAGAGTCATTCTTCATCCAATTGGACTTCTGTTCTCACTTTTGTGATAAGTAGAACCTTTCGTGTAAAACCTACGCTTTGAATTAGTAGTGTTACAGTAGTAGCGAGAATGGGAAAAACGAATGAAAATTAAACTTAAGTTTATGTGTACTCGTAGAAGGCAAAGATAAATATTGACTTTCTCGTAAACCCTACGTAATAAAGTATTTTTCAGTTTTGAACGATGATAATTTGGATATTGATGATAGTGAATGTATTTAGCATGTATTCTGTGAAATGCAGTTACTACCTAAACTGTTGTTTCTTGTATTTTCATAATCAATTTTAAACTCATCAGAAATGTGTGCTATTTATGCATATTACGTATTAAGCACACAGCCATAATCATGTCTACTTTCCTTGTCTCCACCAAAGAATTTTGTGAATTAGTTTATTTATTTAATTAAAATTTATTACCTAAACTCAAGCTTTGCTTAACGAGAAAGAGCTTGCTAGAATGAAGGGATAGAAAAAAGTGAAAAACAAATAAACTCTTATTGAAACCTCTGAAAATGGTTACTATTGCTATCTTATTGCTATTTAATGGTCTAGGTTTGATTTTAAGTGAGCATAGGTTTAAAAGATTCCTACACGTTAAACAAAATTTCATTGTAACAATAACCACTTCATGAATGATCTATGTCGGACATTTTATTTTAAAAAACGGCTTCATTCACCACGTGCAATATGTTTATTATGGCTTGAAAATTAAGAAATGGAAAACAGCAAATTAGTTTAAAATATTTAAAATTTGTATTTGTCAACTAAACTGACAATGCTACATAGCATGTATGTAGTGCACTTATTAAAACTGATTAAAAAATATGTATAAATACATTTAATTTTTTGCATACAAATTTTCAAGGAATCTATAGGAAACAACTGCTGAAATTTATCATCTTAAGAATTAATTCAATATCTAGGGCCACCCACGTTTGCAGGGGAGGTTCAAACTCTTATCTTTATTTTGTGGTAAACATCAAACTGAAATTACATTTGAGGACACTCTCCGCAGTAAAATAATATTTTTACAATCATTTAAGCAAGTCAAACATTCACTTGTGGCAAATAAAGTTGACCCGTTGTGGTTTTGCGCAAAAGATATGAAAGCATGAGGCGGTTTGCAGTAGCGTGTGATAAAACTTGTAATTAAGTTCCCATCTAAAGAAATCATTTCACCGTCGTAAAAAGTAACGGATGGTGGGGACTGGGTAGATAACGTAAACATGGTAAGGCCAATGTACAAGAGTCTCATAGAATAATGTAAACAGTTTTTATTTAAATATTTATTCGCTTTTTATTACTACCCCAAAACTCTCTTTTTGCCTTGGCTTACCCAAGAGAATTTAAGAAGCCGCATTGGCACAACTACAGCAGATGAGCTAACCTGATTAATCCTTTTCTTCTGGTCACTTAATGTAAACAAAGGAGACGCAGAGATTGAAAAGTTCCAAGCCAACCTCATCCTTCTCTTTTTTCTTAAGTACATATTTGCTATTCCTTTATTATTACTACATGAGAAGAAACTAATCTGTTATAATTAGGGTGGGTCCATATTCTTGTAGCGACATCCAGAGAGAGCGGTCGCAACCAAACTCCGCATGGGATTTTTTTTCACATGTTGAGTATTGGATAATAAATTTTAATTTTTTTGAATCAATTTTTAATTGCAGTTAAACCAAAGATTTAAGTGTTTAAAGTGCCACCCATGGTATTTTAAGA